>VBVQ01000415.1:231-54774 GCA_011636635.1 Tetramorium simillimum | reverse complement strand
CCCCCCCCCGCCGTGTATCTTGCTCCACGTAACATGACAGCGCGTAGTACAACTAATCGAATGAGTCGGCGCTCCGCTTACACGAGACTAAAGTAAATACGACGTTTCTCTGTGTTCGATGATTTGCATACGGATAGACACGTTTGCATACGCGATGATTAGGATGTCAAGCGGCGAACAAACCTAAACACGCGAGCGAGCGGATCGATTGCCGCCGGCCGTTCGTAAAGCGAGGATTTATATAAACGACTTCTCAATGGTCCCGTAATGACTTTTTTTTTTCCTCCTCCCCGTCCCCGTAATAATGTTTCGCAAACGATTGACATTGATTTGCGTTGTCGGGCCCGCAATTAAAGGTGCTTCATACGCGAATATATCCACTTCCGCGAGCGATTGGACCGCTTCGCGGTCGATGACAGCGGCGTAAACACCGTGTTCTTGCGTCGCGGCGGATCGCTCATAAAGGCGAGCGCGCGATCGATGATGTACGATCCCCGAGGAAGAACATTCAGATACGGCTGGGCGCTCGGCGAGACCGCCCGTTTTTCCGCCGTCCTTTCCCGGACGAGCTGCTGAGCTTACGTCGATTAAAACTCGGTAAAACGTGCCGCGCGCTTCTTATTCCCGCTCGGCGGCATGAAATTTGTGCGTCATTCTAACAATGTCTGCCCTAGCTGTGGTTCTCACAGCATCGATAGAGTTCAACGGCTGCATAAGCCGGAGCGCAGTCATCCGTCAATTAATTATCGCTTACCAGAGCGTAAAGAGCTGCACTGGTGTGAATACCGAAATTAATTAAACGTAACTCTCCATTAAGACGCTTTACGTTTTTCTTTATTCGAACTTATTCTAATGATGTATATGTCAAGATTATAATTAGAAATGAAATCTTTTAACGCAACGATTTGCAACGTTTGACAACGCGGTGGGGGTCGCTTTTTAGCGTTTTATAAAAAGACTATAAAATTCATAGCCAGATAAAAGATTTCATTTCTACCCATAATTTGAAAATGTGTTATAAAATGCCTTATAAAATGCTTTATAAAAAGGCGCATTTTGTGATCTGACACATACACTGAAAAAAAATTCTTATTAAAAATGGACGAATCAGAAAAATCTTGAAAGATTGGTCAAATATTCTGGTTATTATAATAGAATTTCAAACTTTATAACTAATGATAACCAGAATTTCTATTATAATAACCAAAATATTTAATTAATTCTACAAGATTTTCTGATTTCTCCGTTTTTAACTAGAATTTTTTTTCAATGTACATATATATATCACGTTTTAGATTATAGAATTGTAAAGGGAAAATTTTGATTTATTACACGAGTTGTACAGTCAAATTAAAAAAATCGCTTCCCTTTAGAAACAAAGAGTGTTAAAGCGTCGGGCAGGCACGCGCATTTATGTCGTGATGTATGTCGTCGTGAAAATTATTTCGACACGGCTGGCTCGTTCGGAAGATTGTGCCAGGCCGTAGTTAGGCGAAGCCGCGGCGAGCGAAGTGCTCCAGTTTTAAAGGGTTAACCACTGACTCCCGAGGGTTGCTACATGTCCGCACTTTGCGCTTCTTCTCTCTGTCGCTGCGCGAAAGAATCGCTGGTAGAAAATTTCGAGTTTCGGTTGACTGACTTTCGATTCTCACAGCCCGGATTCTCATAGATCGGGCGAGCAAGCTTCTTAACCATCGCTTAACGACCGTTTTAAAGAACAGCGCTAAAACTCGCGCGTACATGCATGCGTATGTACATGCGACTAACAAGCTACGACGAACGAACGGCTCCGCGTATATACGATGTGCACGATGATGAGTGACGCGAACGGTTTTCCACGGTGCGCCACCCTTCCAGACCGCTGGCGGATAAGTACCGTAAGATGGGGTAAGATTGCAGCGGAGAATAATTTCACATTCCGCAAGAAGATTTTAGGACCGTTTAGCGCTTGAGAAAGTAAACCACGAGCTCCAGTTTCTCGCAACGCTAGTAACCAAGTAATTGATTTTTTTTTTCCAGACATTGGATGGCTGTGAAGAAACCTTTCTTTGCTCTGAGTTAACATTCAAACTTTTTACGTTATATTTATATGTTTGTTTTAAATAAAACAAAAGTGTAGAGAGCTATTTCATTCAGCCAGGCTAACATCGTTAACATAAATCTTCTCGTTTCCATTAGTGCTATCAAAAATTAATACGTGTGAAAAAATTAATCTTGAGCAAATAAACTGTATAAATCAAGATTATCATGATATAAAATTAATAAATATGAGAAGCGCCAAACAATCGGACTGGATTTTTGTGTCTAATAAATTGTCTAAAAAAATCAGAAACTACAAATTATCAATTTTACTCGATAGCATTTGAAAAATTCTTTTCCTCTGAAACTGCAAAGTCGAGCTGTGCAGTTTACTGGATTCCAAGGTGAGAGAGCAGGGTAAACGAAACTGTTGGGCAAAGCGCGGAGGCGAGTTCGCCATACGATTAAGCCGCGGACGGGGCGGGCTTTTAAACGCGGCTCACCACGACGGGTGCAACGCAATTACGCGCGCGGCGCAGCGAGACTCACGAGCGGCCTGCAGTTTTCCTTCGCGCCTTCGCCCGGAGCTACGACGGTGACCGCGGAGGCAGAAGCGCAGCGCAGGCCGGCCGCGCCGGAATAAAAATGTTTCCTGCCTGTCGGTGGGTAACGGAATTGAAAGACGATGGTGGCGATGCGACGTAGCGGGGAATCAAGCCGGAGGATCCCTCGCGGGCATCTCGTGCTCGGTTCATTTCACTTCCCAACGACGTAATTCCCCCGACGGTGAGCGGCGAAACGGCGCCGTTCCCGCGGCCGCGCTCCGCCAGGCGGGCCCCGCAAAAGTAAAACGATTACAGGCGCGAAGCGCGCCCCCGCCCGCCCTGGAGATTTGACGGGTGATTTGATAATTGTTCGGCGGCGAATGGACGCGAGGGCGGAACTCGGCACGCGAAAAGCGCGCGGCTTTATCAGTAAGCGGAATGAAACCAACGGTACCTTGGGAAAATTCTGCGGCCTCCGTAATTTAACGCCGATCCGATATATTCTCCTTCGCACGCTAAATATTTTGTTCTGCGACAAAGGGATAATTGGGGTGAGGTGATTCTCCGTAGCGAGGCTCAAAATCGTATCGGTTTCAATCCGTCCGGCGATGAATCCTCCGTTTCGACGCGTGAGTTTCATTCGCGCGTGACTTGCGGCTTTGCGTGTGTATTCACGGTGCACTTGTATCGCGATACAGCTCGTGGCACAGCCGCGCGTATTTTTCTTTTGCTGTCGACGCAATAACGCAAAGCCGAGTCATTAATGTGATTGCTCTCTGTGCGGGCGGTATCTTCTGAAAATCTATAAATATTTCCGTTTTACATTTTTAAGACCAGAGGGGTCTACTCGCCACCTTCATCTCGCGATGCCGCGCAAGGCGAACGTACGTATACGTCTCGCCAGAATGATTGATGTGTACAACCGCGTTAGGCTCATCTACGGAACAAATACGCTGCAATCTGTAAGTGTTGGCAAACATCCGCTCGCAGAATCTACGTTTTGTTTCTCTATTATATGTGCACATGTTACACCGCTGAACCGTTCGAGAGTTCACGCCGGTAATTCTAACTGCATTTGATGGCGAACGGAATATTATTCCTGGAATTTAGCGTATTAATCGAGAGACTACCATTAGAAGGATTCCATAAAACTCCCGAAGCATCTTAATTGTGTTTATCGGGAGCGCCAAGGGGCGATTTACGCCTCGCTGCTCGCATATTCGCATAAAGTGAATTATGCTCCCCCGATTCGAAACGTATCGTTATATTTTTCGATACCGTTATATTTACATTACTAATATATAGTTTCTCGAAAGTTATGCTAATCGTTTTTAATTTCATCGACCTATCGAGAAAATACTCGTGTTTCACATTTATAATTCAAATATACATGTATGCATACAAAACGTATACAGGATTCAGTACACCAAAATAAGAAACTTTGCTATTTGGCATTTTGGTCAAATCTAAAAATTCCTAAATGAAATTTAATAAAAGTGAATTATTTTTACCAAACTCAAATATTAAATTTTTTATTATTCAAACTAGAATTACATATAGAAAAAAATAAGAACCCATTATTTTAATACTTGAATTTGGTAAAAATAGTAATATCCTATCTATATTAAATTTTGATTTGGGAAAGTGCTATTTTTGAGAGTTTACCAAAAATGCTAGAAAAGTTTCTTGTCTTAGCGCGTTGAACTCATCCCTTTAGTTTGGCTGTGTAGCTCCGCGATACCTTGTAGTATGTCAACAAACAGGACAGGCATCACTTTTGATCATGCATTCAAGAACGACTTTGAGTATCAATTAATTGATTAAAAAAAAAAAAAAGGCGGTTCCGAAAGTGGAAGCGAAACGAGTCCTTCGGGCCGACGTTTCACGGCCGGCACATTCCGAAAAAACCAGACGGCAGTTTAATTGCGCGTACATCGGCATGTCGTTGGGGGCGATCGCGTCCACCGGTACCTCGCGATGCGTGTAACGCGTACGGTAATCTGCGGTGGGCGCGGGCGGCGAACCGCGGCCGCCCACACGTCCGTCGCGAACGCAACGGCGTCGCGCACCGCCTGTATCATTGCACACCCGCGCTCGCGGATCCCGCTCCACGGCGCCACATGATTAACGGCCATCATCATCATCGTGTAGCGCGTAGCGTGGCCCGCGATCCGCGCTGGTCGAGTTCATCCCACGCCTAACACCTTCCGTTCCATTTACCGGCGCGACGGCGGCGGCGGCGGCGGCGAGAACGGGGCGAACGAATAATAATTATATCATGCGCTCCGTGAATACCCCCCGCGGGACGTTCGCGAAATTATCGATCGCCGCCAGTGCGCTCGGCAGCGATAATTAATACCGCGCGCGATACTCTCCCTCAGACGGGTGAGACGGGTCGGACGGACCGCGGCGGTTCCTCGATCTTTCGACGAACAGGTGGGCGACGTGGGAACCCCGCACGAAGCGGCGTGCGGCGACGGGCGATGAGATTATTAATTGTTTCCGTAACGCGAAGCGCAAACACCGTGAATGAGGGACTGCGGTATCGATGCTTCGGTGACGGCCGGGACCGGGGAGAATGAGTCGCGTTTGCAATCCCGCGGTATATCGTGGAACGCGTCGCGTCGGCGGGCGACCAATCGAGGAAGATTGCCGGATGACTTCGCGCGATCGCTTCGACGAGTAGACAAGCGGTTTTCCGTACAATATTAACTGGAATATGAATTTTCGCGTGCTGTTGGTGTCAGGCGCGACGGCCGTTTTGCGTTTCGTACGCGCGAGAAGTAGGTAAGTCACTCGCCGATCCGATTCTGTCCGTTTAGTGGCAAATTCATCGTTACGCGCGTTGCGCAGATGAGACCTCCTCATCTTCAACACCCCATTTAAGTCTTTCGCGCACGAGACGAGTTGATGTCACCCCGGATAATTCAGTCAAGAGCCTTTGAACGTGCGTTTGAAGCGTTTAAGCAACTGCTCAGACGTCGCGCGGAGAAACGTCTCGTAAATCACGCAGTGAGACGACACTCCTTCAAATCGACGACACTCGATGAAGCGACGAGCAACGGCGACCGGAATCGGGTAATTTCCCCGATCGTGAAGGACGCCGCGAAGAGACGGAAAAAGCGAGTTCCCGTAAATCGTCGCCCAATTATAAT
Organism: Tetramorium simillimum; assembly: GCA_011636635.1. NCBI lineage: Eukaryota > Metazoa > Arthropoda > Insecta > Hymenoptera > Formicidae > Tetramorium > Tetramorium simillimum. The sequence goes on along the minus strand of VBVQ01000415.1, from coordinate 49,055 downwards.
CGACTGCCTCTTAACGACGACGATAAATTAATTATTATAATTACGTATATGTCATTATCTCATTATCTCGTTGACAACCGATATAATCGCGATGGCTCAAATTCCGTGGCGCGCGTAGGATAAGATGAATTTTCCCCTTTAATACCTCCGCGAGGTATTTATAATCATCTTACGTGCGCAACATTCTCTCTAGGACTGCTATCAAGGCATCATCCTTGTCATCGTCTAACATATTGCAGAAGAAGACGAATCGGCGACGCAAACCGTTACGCGGTGATAATTATCGTTTAATCGCTCCGAAGATGCAGAGACGGGTACATTTCCATTTCTTCTTAATTCACTCTTTTGCCTTAATGCGAAAATAATGGGATTACATTACGATCGGCGTTAAATAAGTTTCATGGGTACGTCGTACTGACTGTACGCCTGCAAAAATGTTTTAAGCAAATTGGATTTTAAATTAGATGTTGCAATCAAGTTTGTTGCATATTTACTTCGGCTAATAAATCTGAATTTATTTAATAACATGTTAAATTTAAATTTACTTAATAAAAATAACGAGACTGTAGAGGGAGCGACATTTGCAGCATTTGTGTGGTCCTATTATTTTCTCGATTACGAACGATCCAAAAGTTATGTCAAAGTTCTGTGCGTGAGATTCGCTGTATTATTTAATCTCTCGTGCGCTCCGATCTGATGCGAGTAATTTTCTCAGAGACTCCAGTATCCAGCATGCTGGAAGCATCTCACTTTTTTTAACGACTGCTTAACCGTCCGAGATGAAACGGCGACTGTCTGCTCGACCGTCTCGTAACCTAAGTAATATGCGCTTAAAATTTCCAACGATAACGTCTCGGAACGTCTCGGAAAACCACGGTCAACCGATTCCCGCGACCCTGGGAAAATCGCAAGAGGGAGAACGATCGAGCCGCACTGATAACGGCTATTCAACTGCTACTGGCAGTAATTATTATTCTCGCAACATGATGAAAGTACAGATAATTTCTACTGTCTTCAAAATAGTAGAGCAATACATGTCTGCATTCGTATACGAGAGTTCTAAATACGAAAGATTCAGCGACATTGACGTGTACTCCCTGCAAACTCTCGTTGCTCAGTATGCACGAAGCGTCCCGCTTAACTCTTAACACACTCTTTAATCTTCGAGATGGAAACATCCTGAGATTAGAGCGCCATCAGATAAACAGCGCGGTCAAAGATTACGATGAAGATTAAATTTATATTAGATTAATTTTTACTTTATGCACACTGTGGCGACTGTTTTAACAGCGTGACTAAAAGTAGTAAGAGAAAAAACTGCTTGTTGAATACACAAATGCAGAATTGATCTCTCTAATAATTATGCAATACGAGATCTAATCGAAGATTTTACACTTTGCAAAGAGGCTAAATTACGCGAATAGGATCTTAAGCACGAGCGAGCCAGATAACGAACAAGAAAGCCATGAATACTTAATATTGACCCAATTTTATGATACAAAAGCTGAGAAGATGAAGATTGATACGAGCGATTGCCCCGGTGCGGGGTCATCGAGCGCGTGCGAATAGCGCGAGGCTCCCGGCGATTGCACCGAAAAGATCCATAAACGGCGAGTAAGTGCGGAGGCAAAAAACTCATTTGAGGTTCACGTAGAAGTGGCAGGGGAGTGCATTGGCAACAGCAACAGCAGCCAGCGACAGAGATGAGTCACATCCTAGATCAAGCCGCGATGGAGGGAAAGAGAACAAGAAGACCGCGCCGTTGCAGGTCATCTTCGCGGCGCTCTTACTTCGCCGACTATATATAACGTGTCGCAATCCGCGTCACTTTGGTTTCCATGTGCGCGATATGTGTATATATATACATATATAGTATATATATATATTTAATCCGAAATTTATTCTTTTCTTTTCTGTCTACTCGCATTACTTCCGTGATATCCTTTACGATCATTTTATATCGCGTTCGACGTTTCACAGACTTCTACCACGTAAGCGTTTCCCTCCGTATAACGGCCTCGTCCTTGGTCGCTTTACCGGCGAGCATATATAAAAGCATTACGGTTCAAAACCGTAACTATCTAGTCACATTTCATAAGCAGTGCCCTAACACAATGCACTCCGAATTTAAAATAAGAAGAAATTCGTACACCTATGTATTTCAAGAGGTTTTGCAATGCCGACGTCGGAAATTTCATTGTTTCGCGACGCGTTTTATGCAATTCTCAAGCCGACTTTCTACGTCATTTTAATACGAACAACGTATTGTTGCAGATACATTTGCGTCTGGATGCTGACGGTGGTCACGCTGAGGTGTCAGGTAAATATATCTTGCTTGCAACATCGCGCACGTGATGGGCTCGCGAAGGGCACAGGATTTCATAGGGGGACAATTCTTCTTTTCAAAGGCGACCAATCAGGAAAATACGGAGGTGGAGGGGAATTCCGAAGAGTCTGTTATCGACGACACTACCGAGGACTATTGGGCGGGCAGTGGATCGGGTCCTGACGAGGATGAGTCCTCCTCCTCCTCTCACAACGAAACCAGAGAAGCGTTAACTCACGAGGCCAGCGACCACGATGCTGTAAGTCACGCATCGCCAATTTGTTTCGCGTTGCGCACTTACTTATTGAAATTCATGATAGATATTGCACAAGAAGTTTCTCCCCGATCTGTTATTTCTTTGTTCCGTTATCTTTATGGAAATATTTATTTATTTCTCCATTCTGCGAAAACGGCATATATATATAAAAGAGAAACCGATAAAGAAAATTATACCATTTGCTTTAATTGTCCAAAATATTTCAATGTTATAAAATTTTATTATACAACTTAAAAAAGTAATTAATAATTTATTGATACAAAATGTGCATTAGCATCACAATTTCACTTATTGTATCGTTAACAATACGTTGTCAAAGCTAAAAATTTTAGTAAGCAATAAAGTTTTTCATCGCTAGTCCTACAAATCTCTGACAAAAATAAATATAATATGTGATAATAAAAAGGAAAGTGAGACAAGTAAGAAGAAGAGCGTACGCTCATCTGCCGTATGATCGCGTCCGTCCAGTTATATTTAATTGGCAAACGGTTTCCTCGAAAGTGGATTAAAAAAAAAAAAGATTTTATGAGAGCGGAATGGAAAAAAGGAAATGAAGAAATTATACTTGCCCATCTGTTCAGTTTTGCGTGATTTCTCGTTAACGAATGCTCGTGCGCAAGGCCGTGCGGCGGAGAACCTGAGATGCAGGTGTTCTGCATCCGCTATGATATTCAAGAGAGTAAAAAAGGGAAATGCTGACAGCTAACCGCAGCAAAGACGACGCCTCGATCGCCGGCGTGTCCTCGATCGAGGCGTAAAAATCCCCACTGAAGATCCACGGCTGGCGCGGTCGATCGTCTTGTTTCCCTCGTGTGACTCTCGTCTTCGCTGCGCGATCGGTATCGGTAAAATCGCGAAAGATCGGTTTGCAAGAAAAATCAATTATTGCTTAGGCGCGTTTACTCCATCCCCATAATCTTCCTCCTTCCCGTGGCACGTAGAAAATACCGCTGGCCCTTTCTAAACGAAGGGCAGAAGGTTGCCCCCGGCGCATCGGCACGAGAAGTGCCGGGGGGGTAGAAGCAGAATAAAGGCCATTCCTTTGATTAATCGCTCTTTATCGATGATCTACGGATTGCTTTTAAACTAGTTTTCGAGCGGAATCGATTTCGATCGCGAAAAAATGTGAACCAGTTTTCAGTAGAATAGAGAGAAAGGGTATCGCGGCCACGTCCGTGCGCGACCTTCGTTATATCGCAAATTGCGAGCGGATAGATCGCTTCTTGCGCCGCGTGATTCTCCGCGGGGAAAGGCCCCATTACTCGAGAGAGCACCAGAAGCGGTTTATTTAGCCTACGAGCGTTCCGTTGCGAAACGGGAGACAAGATCAATTTCATCTGTTCTGCGTACTGCTGCGTTTCCGTCCGTTCCGATTGAAGAAGCGAAGACTAATCGCACGGAAATCGCGCGGGATAGCTTAAAGCTGTCTCAACAGTTTTAAATCGTCCTGTGGGATAGAAACTGTATCTGTGAAAATTATTAGTCGATAACCATAAATGCTGATTCGACGTATAAATGTAACTGATTTCTGGTCGTTTCGGATGTCGTGAATTTTTCATCATATATTTCATGAAAATAAATGAAATAATATTAGAAATGAAAATCTGGAGAGTGTAAAATCGATATAAAAATATCAATCTTCGTTTGGTATCCTTTTATGTAATTGCGATCAAATTTTTACATTAACTTTACGCTTACACAGAATTCGATCCAGGTAACGTTTTAACAATCAAGTGAATCTTGGGAGAAGATTCTAAAGAGATAGGTACATTTATCTAAGTCATCTGAGCGCGATCTTACTTCGACTAATGACTTTCGACATTCTAACCACGCTACCGTTAATCATGGCATGAATGCGCATGTCTTGATGCGACTTGATCAAATAAAGTCCTCGAAGAAATTAACATTCACCCAGGAAGAAAAAAAATCCGGCTCCGTCCATCGACGTCATCTCGCAGTGTGAAAAGAAAGAAGGAAAAACTAAACGGTTACTTATTTCTTCTTGGTACTACTTCTCTGAAGAAACGTGAGCTTATATCGCGGATATCGATGACGATTAAGGAAAATGTTCTTATTATGCACGAGATACGAGACTCAATGTCAAATTGCGCTCATCGCCGGGCGCGTACAAATGTTAATGCGTAGAAATGTTGCCTCGAATTGCTTCTGGCAAATGCTAATCTTCCAAAACAGTTATCGGAAATAGATTTGTGTTAAATTGAAACTAATAAGTTCATGGAAGAGGAGCCCACAAAACGGAAGACGCTTGTCGTGCGAAGAGCTCCGACGAGATCGAATCGGCGGCGCATTCGACACGAAGGAGCATTTCGTGTTATTGCATTTCCTACCTAGTACAGTTAATGCCGAAGCAGCCGTAGTTAAGCATAGCAGGAGTCGAAGGTAATCGGCACTTATCGTCCGTAATGCATTCCGATGAGATACCGCGGAGGATTCAAAGACCGCCGGTCATTTTCCGCGGAACGTAGATCAGACACCAGCGCTCGGGCCGGCTTCTTGCTAGAGGAACGATCTCCTAACTACTCTACTGGCCCATAAACGCTGTACGCCACTTGGCTCGTCGCGGGGCCCGCTCCGTTTCCCGGCAACATCGTACTCGAGTTCCTGAAATTCCTCAAAAGTGGAATCCGTGAAGAGAGGCAATTTCCCTGCCGGTCTGCGAGATGGCAACCTATATCGCCGCGGCGCGGCGAGGCTACAGGCGGCACGTCATCGCGAAACAGCATCGCGAGATGGCAAGGGAAAGAATAGGGGGTAGGAGGAGACGGAAAGGGCGGATGAGATGAAGAATCGAAAGAAAGGACGAAGGAGGAGGGCCGGCCGGAGCAGAATGGCGCTTTTTTTCGCTGCGGCATATGGAAGTTGTTCGCAACCGTTTTTTCCCTTCCGTCCCTTCGGCTGCTTCGCCTGCGCTGACCACGTGCCTGTCCTCCCCTTTTCTCCCCCTCCGCGGCCGCGTCGCCCGAGTAAGTACCTATTTGCCGTGCTCTCGCGTCGTGCTCGCTGACAAGCGACTCAAAGTACAATCGGCTGGCCCTTCGCCCGCCCCCGCCGTCGTCATCCTGCCGATTCTTCTTGCGGCTCCTCTTGCGCGCGGCGGCACCCGTACGCGGATGGAAGGCCTCGAGTACCCACGCTCGACGTCGGGGGAATGAGCTCGTAAAGCGTTAGTCACGCGCTACTCGTGCTGTCCGTTTTTCAGACTTCCTCGTCGGCTTCTCCCCGCCGCGTCCCTTTTCGCCTGCCCGCGACTCTCTCCGCCGACGCCGTGTGGTGGCCTCCCTCTTCCGCGTATCTCTCCTCTTCGTCGTGGTCTCGACCCCCGGCGCTTTTTCTCGCCCTTTCTCACCGCACGAGCGGTAGCGATCCGTACAGGCTGAGGGTTAAACCGGATCGTTAACGTAGGAGAGGTCAGAGCTCCCGCTCGACAGGATAGTTTTGCATAGCCGGACTCGCGCGAGCCTGTGTACGCGAGAATATTTTGCTGGAATCCCGCTCCCAACCGCAATACGCGGGCTAACTGCTTTGAACCTGCAAATCACTACCTGCGACTCGTTAGCGAATTCCTTTTCCGAGCTCTCGTATGAATATCATTAGTAGCAGCGGGAATTTGGCACGGGTGCCTGCTTATTAGGAAGAGGATTATTAGCGTGAACGATCAAATCTGAACACACACGGGCCCGCCTGAACCGTTTTTCTCATAATACGGTAATTACGGGAAATATGTGGTAATGGCTCGTACATGAGGGTTGAACCGATCGATCATCGACATTTTTCCGAGACTGTAATTGTGAATAACAGTAATTGGGCGAACACTGAATGCACAAATTGTAGAACATTAAGCTTTATGTGAAATTTTAATTGAACGTTAAATTGTACCTAGTGTAGGATCTATTAACATTATCCATGAAATATATACATTAATTATGAATCCTTGAATAACTAAAGATATGTTTAATTATCAAGGAAATAACATTAGATTTTTATATGCATAATAAGTGGCGCAAATAAGAATGATCTATATTATATTAACAAAAAAATATGTATTTCTCTGTTTTTCTGGAAGGTCGTGTACGTTGGCGAGGGTGCCGCTTACGTGCCAATTCCTTCGTTGAAGAATCGACCGTTAAATCCGAATCTTCAGGCTCTTCAAACCCTCCAGGGCCTGCAGGGCCTCACCGGGAACGGAGGTACAGGAGTCGTCGGCGACGAAGACTGGAGGAGACATCCAGAAACCTGGGACCGCGAGCACCGAAGATACAGGCCCAACACGACGAGAGTGCAGCGTGAGTACAAGGGCAGCTTTTTTCCCGTCTTTTTGCTCAATTCGATTATTATTGTGTAGACAGACTTGATGATAATATATTAAAATAAACAATCTCTCGTAAGTGCGCGGTAATTAGTAGTCTCGCACAGAGCCCTGCGCCTTTTCGGTGAGGTGAATTAAATATAAATCAAGCGAGTACACTATATAAGGCAATTACTCTCCAGTCCGCACAATCTGCCGAGCTAATAGAAATTTCCTGGTTTGTAAGTAGCCGTAATAGCGGCCTGCATCAAGACGCTAATTCAGCGGAAATACGTTACGAAAGGGTATTGATTATATCGCTCTAGAGCTAACAGGAATCCCTATTTAGTCGATAATGGATTATCGGCTCAATTTAACTTGTGATTACATTATTGCGTTTACACAAGAAAGAGAGGATACCCGATAGGGGAATGTATTTAGAGCAAGAGGACGTTGAAACGATGGGACTAGCGGCTACATCGGGCACCGCGGGATCCGCTATTTCCCCTCCGAATAAAAGCGCCGGCAAAAAGCGTCTACGGTATCGGTCTGGTGGGTCAGTGTGTCTCGGAGGAACGAGCGGTGTCGTCGTCGCTTTAGCATGTCGATCCGTTATTTTTCTCTCCATTGTCCGGCAGGGGGCCGCGGAGCCACGCGGATGGCGCCGCGTTATAGGACAAAAGTACTTCCCTCCGGTGTCTCGGTCGATCGGCTCGGAAGAATCGCGCGCGGTCGCGCACCGCGCGCGATGTATCCGTCCATCTCGGTCCCCAGCGTAGCGCGCCCGGGAATCTCGGAGCGCGATGGCGAATGGCTACCGTTAGAGAGGAGGCAATTAAAACGGTGTCGGAAAGTCGTACGGCGCTCCTGACATCGAGGGTACGGAGGCAGAGATACGCCACCTCGCCTCGCCAAAGCCTTACGTACGTAGTTACACTCCTCCGACGTAGCATCTGCAATCGTCATCGTCGTCATCGGCACGAGGACCGTCATCATCATCCCGCGCGATCATCATTATCCGCATCTGGATCGCGATTGCCTCGTGGAAACTCGAGCACACGGGTCCCGCGCAGATATCTTGACACGTATATGTTGTGGCGTTGGTAATCGACGACAGCTCGTTTCTGGCATTGCTTTTTCCCCCGAGAAAATTGCGACGGCGCGTCGCAATGAAAATGATGTTTATGAGCGGCCGTTACGTTATTTTTTTCTTCTCCTATCCATGCCGGCGCGTACGATGACGTGAAGTTATGTCGTCGAGTCCGCGGGAATTCTTTGAATGATTTAATGTTATCTCCGATATACGTGTGCTCTGTAATATCCAGCGAGGTTTCTCGACCTACAGTTATTATTACCTTGCGCATTTCTTCTTTTCGCACTACCTATTCTCTCTCGTAGCGATCGATTTTCCGTCTAATTTGCCTCGCGATGAAAACACAATCAAATGACACCAGTCAGAAGTAACAAATTTACGCGACCACAACTTTACGATTCAGCGACGAGGTTATTACCTCTAAATTGACTTTACAATGAATTTTCTATCCTGGTCGAGTAAAGGTGCCTCCATGCGATGGGGCGAAGGCTTAATCAATGACTCATTAAAACTCTAATCGGCCGATGCTTCAGTTTTAATCTCGTATAGCGGGTGCGCGGCAGTAATTAATGCCAGTGGAACAAGACATTAATAGCGCCGACGCAGTCGGTGTCCCGTTATGAAAGAATAATAGACAATGTCCTGTGAAAATAAAATTAATTTCCTACGCGTGCGTATAATTTCCTACGGCGCGTATGTATTACGCTCATCCGCCGCAGCGCGATTTTTCCGGAGCCCCCAAGTTTATTGTGAATGCCTGAACACTCACTGTTCGTGCATATGCCGAGTAATCAACGTAGCAGGCATCACTGCCTGATACTCCTGGAGAAAATTACAGCGTGTTTCGTCGTAATGTAAATAAATAATATTTACGGGATGGAATCGCGTACCGCTATCAGGCCTCCCTTCGCGAACCCTTTTAATTGCATTTTGTGGAAAATTACGACCGTACTGGAAACCGCGCTTTGAGAAAAATGCTTTAACGACAACGTCGTTCCCCCTCGCTTATTCGACCAGAACGAAGCGTCTATTACACTACTTTTGGCATTTTTACCGTCCGCAATTAATCGGTTCATGCTTAACTAAATCATTATACGGCAATTTGCTTTGCCGATACCTATTATTCACGTGGGATAGAGATACGATCTTCTATTATTCATGAAATTATTCATTATTATTATTCCTTGTAGAGAATCAATATTACAATTGTAAAATTATTTCAAAATAATATTACGTAAACTTGTATGTAGGACGTTGCAGAGTTTTTCCTTTCATTACAAGACAACTGTTTCTTCCATAGCGCAAGTATCGAAAAGGATTAAGTTAAGCGTATCCATATAAATTTGCTTCGCTCTACTTCACTCCGATAAATCATTCTACGCACATCTAAAAAAAAATTCCATTCAGAAAAATCGACCGTGCAATCAACCAGATAACGTTTTTTTTTTTAAAAAAATCGGTATATCCCTTCGAAATGACGATCGATGATCGTAATGCTACGGTAAATTTCCTAAAACATTTGGATGAGTCTGCCATTGGCAATGACGAATGCTACACTCGAGCTATGAAGCTTGCTGGTTCAATGAAGTCGTAAAGTCGAGCCGCTCGTTCTCTGCGGGAACTTGAGGCCACCCGCGGTATCGTCAATTACGCGAAAGAGAGCCCATTAGGTTTAATGTATCCTCCTCGGCAATGCTCGATTCTTATACGTCCTCGAAGTTTCGAAGTCCATTCTGGTACCTTTTTCCCCTCTCACCACTCTCGCGCAGCCCACGTGTTTTCTGCCGTTCAACGCTCCCCGGAGCAATTTCCAACCAATTTAGATTCGGATAAATAAAAATACCAAGCATGAAAAAAAAAAAACACTGAATCCAACATTCGCGTGTTAGAAGTAGCAGCGGCGAGGCCTTAAAGGAACTCAACGATATCCTTCGCGTCTCTCCGTGACCGCTCTCAGCACGTTCGAGCAAATATCGGCGTTGCTCAACTCTCCCCATTGTCTGCCCACTGACAGAGTTTTGCCGGACGATGAACACAAAGCACGTATCCGCAATTCTAATAAGCGCGTGCGTATGCGTGCGTATACGTGCATGCGCCGCTCGAAAATGCGCTCGGCACACGGCGCGATGCGTAGGACGAGGGTGAAACGGAACGGTTGTATCATCGGCATGCGCCTCCGGTGTAACTATCTTCTCATCACCATCTTTCATTATTTTTCCGTGAGCTCACGATAGTGTCAAGTTTTTTCTTATCTCGTTTCTTGTTTACCTAATCGAGAACCGAGGCTGATTTATTAATTTTTAATTACTAAGAAATGTTAGTAACTTGAGTCGATTTTAACATCATTATAAAAATTTTGTACCATTTTTATACTTGTTTGCTTTAGAGAAAGAAATGTGTCGGAATTAATTTAAATTAAATTAATTAATTTTGCAATCTTCTTTCGATAAGCGGCGATGATACCTTTATGTGCTAATAAAATATAATGTCCGTCAAGCATATTCAGATGTCATGCGAGGATGCCGTGCGTCCTACGATGACGGTGTACATACGTGGGATGAGCGTGGGTCACGAAACGAAAAGGTTGTATCATCGGCAGACACCTCGAGTGTAACTATCTTCATCCTCCATCAATCTCCATTCCGCTTTGCGGTTACGTTGCTACAGTGGAAACGGCTTCTTACCACGAAGAGCGCTTATACGGGACCCCCAACTTACTTTCACTCGTCATCGACGACCGGTTTTCCACTCGCTCCTATCCGCGAATCTGCGATTTTCCGCGCCCGGTTTCTACACGCGAGTGACGACAGGCTCTCCCGGCCGCGGACGCGCGCCCACACGATGACCGATCGACACGTTTCCATCTTCTGTGATTGATCTTCATTTGAATACGACGCGTGACAATTGCCAGGCCCGATATGGTAATGCCGTTTGCGCCGGCTCGAGAATCCTTCTCGGCTGAGAAAGTTTCTTTTTGCAAAAGAGAATCGTCGATTGTCTTTCCGATGTTTTTTGCAAAAAAGAATCACTGATTTTTTTTAGTATGATTTAGTATGATCGATCCTTGGTTACAAATAATTTAATTTACCCATGATGATTATGTCATCAATCGTAATATACAGGATGTTTAAATGCTATTTAAGTTTTATTTAAACAAGATTTTAATTATTTGACAAATTATTTTATCTTATAATGTATTAATTCATGTCGTTTTTCAGCGATTGCATTCAATTGTCGATTTTTAATAAATGTAGATACAGTGACACGACACTCAGTGTTTCTCGCTGATTCGTATATCCGGATGCACAGTTTTCCATTTTTCTTTCGACATCAGATATTCCACCTAGACCTTGATTTCGCAAATACAAGAAAATGTAGATAGAGGATTTATCGTTCTGATGAATCAACGTATAATTATGCTTATAATGAAATATAAAATAACGGAATGTAGATTTAATCGCGAAAAACGTGGATTGGAGAAAAAATGTACACGTAAAAAAAATTGATAGAATTTTTTTAATCGGTTGCATAATTATTATTAATTAAATTTTATATTTTAGATATCGAGGCGGAATGTCAAGATGACTACATGAAAATCAGGATCGGATTCAACGGATCCTTCGCCGGCCTTTTATACTCAGCAGGTAACATTAACGGCTCATTCATACATGATTATTTGCATTATCGTGCCGGTTGCTAAAGAAATTTTTTTATTCGATCCATTGATGAACGCTATTATATTTTTGCGATGTTAATCACATATAAAAATAGCCAAATAATAGTGACGAAGTTAAAGTTTGAACATTGATTACATTTAGCAACAAGAATTATGTAAATATCGCGATGTTGCAAATTATGCAAATTGCGCGCGGTGTCGAAAAAGTCATGGTTGAGAGTTTTGTGCTACACTCTCCACTCCGGTTAAGAGACTCGACATAATACTACACCTAAAATATGTGGCTGCATAACTGACTGCATCGCTGGCATTCGCAATTACCTCGGCAGACAGTGAGATGAGTATACGTCCGCGCTAACGAGGTAATGGCGGAAATTATCGTAAAGCGATCGGCGGTCGTCCACATCGGCCGCGCCGGAATTTTTCTCTCGCCGTCGTAAGTTCATCTGTCCGTTCTAGTAAGATACTTCCGTTATTTAAGAAGTGTACCGCGGCCGTGCCTCCCGGCAGTGGACGCGATGCACCGGCAAAAACCGCATCATCGCGAAATGACTTGTTCACAAATCGTTCGATGAGAAGACCTTTTCTCGAACTCTCGCACCTGTTCAGTCCCGATTCTGCTAATCCCGCTGACTCTCTCGTTGGTCGATAATGAGCACCCGTTAATCAACATTTCAATAATGAGCGAGTCGCCTTTGTGCTTAACGCGGATGTAACAGCTTCGTAAAACACTGAGGCCCCTCTGTGATTGAATCCAGCAGGATGACAAAAAAAAAAAGATTTGATTATCCTAATCCCCGACTTCCTAACACCGGCGCTAACGAGTGCGCTCGGCGTTTCCTCACTTACGCTTTACCGTCCATTTGCTCGCTGATGAAAATGCATCAACGTCCGCCTATTCTTCGCACAATGCGATATTTGCGGTCGAAACGCCGCGAGGAAGGATCGTCTGATGGACGAGATATCGGTGGGATATTCGATGTCGATGCAGCCGTATCATAGGCGGCCGCCGTTCCGGATGAGCAAGAATAATCGCATTTAATTGCAGGCTACTCATACGATCCCGATTGCATGTACGTTAATGGGACGGGCCGCGACTATTACGAGTTCTACATTCAGCTGAATCGGTGTGGCACCCTCGGCGAGAACACTCATCATCAGGACAGCAGGAAGAATCCGACGGTACGTAAAATAGACGAGCGCGAGCGCGTCGCAAGAATGACGGATCGTTACTTTAGCGTGAACCGCGTCGGTCGACAAGGAATAATAATGATTAACAGTACCGAGGAAAAATGAGAGAGAGAGAGAGAGAACACGGCGGCTGCTTATTTTTAAACTCGATAATTAGAGAAAATTAGATGTCACATGGCGCGTAGACCGCGCGGGAACGTGCACACCGCTATTATAATGACGGGATTCATGTGAGAAACCAGACTCAATGACGTTGCTCGCATTTTGTCTTTCCAGAAAAATCTTATGTGGAACACGGTCACGGTGCAGTACAATCCATTGATAGAAGAGGAATTCGACGAACACTTCAAGGTGACTTGCGAGTACGGCTACGACTTTTGGAAGACGGTGACGTTTCCTTTTCTTGATGTCGAGTGAGTGTTGATCTTTTTACCTTTTTTTTCTCTCTCTTTTGAAATAAAGTGACGGTGCCTATATGTACGAAAACGTCGAGATGGGCCTCGGGCGTAGAAATAGTACGAAGGGGTCATATCGATCAAAGGCTCGAAGTCGTTTTCATAGCGCACGCGAGGAACACGACATGATCCATCCTGTCTGAAACCTCCGATTACGGGGGAGCCCGATGGAACGTTTCGCGCGAGGCGTTTACGTAATATCTACGATAATGTCTAACATCTGTGCTATCCTACCGGCGCGAAGTAGGCCGTACTGCTCGCGAGAGATAACGGATACGCATTCTTTCTGCCTCTTACGCACCCACCTTCTTCCAGGGTCGCCACGGGAAATCCCGTAGTCTTCACCCTGCAGCCTCCGGAGTGCTACATGGAAATCAGATACGGTTACGGGACCACTGGAACTAGAGTGGCTGGACCAGTTCGCGTCGGCGATCCCCTGACTCTCATTATCTACATGCGCAGCAAATACGGTAAGCCTCATACGCACAGCTTAACTGCCGCTTTGCCACGTAAATCGCTAGAACGCATAATGGATTCAACCACCTCTAGGATTCACAACGCTGTAATAGACAGCAAACAAAAGACAATGAAACATGGAAATAATAATGGCGTAGATAATTGATTAATGACTCATTAACATTTTGTTACGCGCATTTAATAAATCATTTAGAATCACTCGTGTTTGTACAATAAATTAATTTTATTACTTTCTCAGAAACATTTCTAAAATTAGCCAATGTAAATTTAATCGCGATTCTAATTTTTTTATATATAAATGTAAATCTTAGTATAAACACGAACTGTAAAATATTAATGGACTGTCGACTGCTACGATTATTGTGCTAATGTATTCAGAAACGAATCTCCACGGTAAAAAGTCTGTGGTATTCAAACGAAAAGTAAATATTCCTGCAAATCATTCACAATTGTTGCCGTTCCCGCAAATCATTCACACTACGCATTTTCGTGTATCTCTTTTCTCACTCAACGCGTAGCCTAATCATACGACGTCCGATTCCGCCGAGCTATCATTCGACAGCGATAACGGTATAAGATGAGCAGCAGAAGACTTTGTCAGTCGGCTAGTCAGTCCAAGCTCGGTAATTTGCGAAAGATGCGGAAATGCTGACGAAGAGATATGAAAATATGTATGCTTCGACGTAACGACAGATGTCTGTACTTTAACGAGTCAGGCTTCTGTATTTACGTCTACATCACTTATGTCATGCGAATCTGTGTCAGAAGGTAGAGGATGTTATATCTTATCTTCATCTCGCCGCCTTTGACTAATTGGTTTCGTTATTGCGATGACATATTTCATGGGAGCTAATCATCGCTTCTTACCTAATTATAATAAATCTTAAAGGACAGTTCTTCGAATCTTGTATATCCATCACGCTCTTAAAGTAATTTTTTCTCAATTTTGTTCAAATATCTACTTCAATTTCTGCAAGTCACTAAATTTTATATTGTAACTTTTTAAATAATAACTTTTTATGGATAATAACAAATTTGATAATTTCCAAATAAATTTGAATATTTTCATTAATTATTTTGTAGATGGTTTTGATATCGTCGTAAATGATTGCTACGCTCATAATGGCGGGAACAAAAGGATTCAACTGATTGATCAATACGGATGTCCGGTGGATGACAAACTAATCAGCCGGTTTCGTGGTTCCTGGTCAGAGAGTGGTCTGTTCGAGACGCAAGTCTTTGCTTATATGAAGACCTTCAGATTTACCGGATCGCCGGCTTTATACATCGAATGCGATGTTCGCATGTGCCACGGAAGATGTCCGGTAATTAGATATTTTCTAGTACAATGCATTACTAATAGATTTTATTCTACTTATATTCTATATTTAAAATTATTAATTTAATTTATTTCATGCTTATTAAGTTTCATTAAATATTCTAAAATTACTTATTTTTACAATATTTTAATTATTAGTATCATTTTATCATAAAATTTCATATGTGTATGTTATATTTAATCCTTTGAGTTTACATTACGTGGTTTCTAATTTTCGTAATAAAACTAATAACTCTTGAAAAATGATATTAAAAAAAGTACAGTAAAAATTTTAATTTCTAAGCGATATTTTTATGCAGTACCATTTACGCTTTTGTTATTTGTAGGTATCTGAAAATATGAGATACGTTTTAGTTTCACAGATATTTTTAGTTTGAACGATTCACCTGTATTTCAGAGCCAACCTTGCCACTGGAGAAACGCGAAGAATGTGGTGAAGCGATCGGTGCCGGAAATCGGTGGACCGACGACGCCGGCAACTAGTTTGTCGGAGAACGTGAACCTCTTCCAGTCTCTTCGCGTTCTTCAGGAAGGCGAGGCGGACACGGAACTGTTCCAGAATTCCACCAGCTTCTCTCGCAGCGGTAAAGCAAAAATATATATGTCAAGCATAATTTTTTACTGTTGGAACAATTACATATCAAACTATGCATTTATCATAGCTTCGTTCAATGAGAAATGCTTTAATTTTTTATTATAACGTTATGGCGAACGCCGATTTTAAATAAACAAAGTTTGCAAGTATACATTATTGCAAATTTTAACTTATATAAAATTACGTACGACGCTTCGAAGAAATAAGCAAACAAAAACAATAAATTCATTACAGCAATTTTGAAACGAATCAAAGTGTTTCTCTCAAACATTAAGAAAATACGAGTAAATGTTTGATGTGCATCTCGATTTTATATAAAGCGTTATTATTAAAATTATAATCTTCTTTTTTTTTCTCGTAGGATTTAGCGAGCCTACGACTGACAGAGTATGTTTGAGATCGACAGTGGCCAGTACAATAGTGGGTCTCGGCTGTGGCTTCTTCTGTATCATGGCCGGCACGATACTAGCCATGTGTTCGCGAATGCGGCGGCAAGCGCGAGAAAAATTATTGTCGGATAGTATAAGCTACATGACGCACAAAGGCCGGATCAATTAGGGTAATATTTCTAGCATGCGGAGGCCTATTTCTTTTCGCTTCATCCCAATCAGATTGCGATGTATGTACTCGCATCTTTCGCATGGAGCCGCCAAGGAACTGCTCCGCCGATAATGTAAGAATGCGTCGTTAAGATAGGAAATGGTCGATATAAATGACTGAACTTTTCGAGCCACTGATAAGTCGACATCGGTTGATAAATGATGCAATTAAAACGCGGTAATAAGTTAATTTCTTTTTTTTCTATATGACTCGGAAGAATATCGGATTTGTAAAAAAATTTTAGGAGAGTTTTTTTTTTATGTACTTTACTCTTCTCTCTATTAACTTCTTAAGATAAGCGAGGAATTGACACACAGTGCGAAGTGCCTTACGTATTTTGATAGTCGTCGATAATTCAGGCTCCCATGGATATTATAGGTCTCATCGATCCTTCGTGTGCGAATGCTTTTTTTTTTTATATATAAATAATATTCGCTGCTATACTCTCGCTTCTTTTACTTATCGAAGTGTTAAACGATACTCATTCGTCAGTGGATGTGTATGTCGCGAGTGAGGTATCTGTAGCGAGTTATCGCTCATCGATAAATAGAGGTAGAAGTCGTCGATATTGCCACGATCTCGGTGCCGAATGTGCGGTCAACGAAATAATTAAGATTTCGACCTTTACCGCGTCGATCAGTAATTTAACACACAGTTTACTTGCGATCGATATGGTGTCTTCTTTTTTTTTATTGATACTTACTTCGATCTCGCATGCGGTACATTTAGAGATCAAAACAAACGTAACGTCAGTAACGACGCTTAATTGCCGTTGATAAGATTCAGTATTTATATGTGTCTTTATCCACGACATTACTCGCCATATTCAGGAACGTGAAAATAATTTTGCATTTCGATTAACATTTAAAATGATGAACTAATAGAAAGAATATTTAATATTTAATTTAACAGCATCACGCAGCAGATAAATTTTGCCAATTAAAATATTAATCATATTAAAGTATTACAATAGAAAAAAATTAAGTTATAACTTTTATAAAATAAAAGAAATTTATTTCATTAATGTACTTAGATATTGATTTCTAAAGATTTTCACATGCATAAACAAATGCATAAAGTAAGAAAAGATATATTCTTCTACAATTTTTCATATATTAAATCAACATATAATCAAAATATATTATTGCACAATTGAAAAGCAAATCTCGTAATTTTTAGAAATCTAATAACTGTATATCGTCTCGTGGCTTAATCGATAAATGTTTATTTTGCAACAAGAGAGGAGTAAAAATTAAATTATTTATTAAATTAGCGGCCTAATCTCTCGTTCCTGAATGTTTGTGAATAATGTGTTAAGGTTTCAACTGAATATCAATTATATAACAAACGAATTATGCATAGGTTTATATACTTACATATACATAGCATCAAAGGTGCGAACCCTATATAATAGGAAGAAAAAGAACGGAACATAAGAAAATTACACGAAATTGCATCGGGTGTACGGCCAGCGAGGATTAAATAATATTTTACGAGACCGCCCCGCCAAAGAGTCGCGTAGCTCAGTTCTCGTTTTAATATTTATTCAGAAATTTGCCGACCTCGCGCGATTTCTCGCCACCGTGTGTGAAATATTAATTTCCCCTCCTGGTTGTTCCCCTCTTTACACGTTTCGTATAATTTAACATAACAGAATATCTCTTCCCGGTTTTCATTGCTCCACATTGATTCCAAGTCCCTAATGCCTCTTCCCCTCCTTCGAGTATCAAGCTAAGTATCAGGACTCAACTGCTCGATTAATTATCTGTAAATATAGTGTTGTATCATGACTCATAATATTTATGATTAAGCTCGAGTGTATCAAGGTTTCCAATAAATAATAGAAGAAGATTGCGTTCTGACATGTCTTATCTGACGTACCTCGTATAAATACAATGTTAGCCTCTTACTGTAACGGGATGACTTATAAACGAATAAGTTAAAAGCGATCCGATCCTATCTCAACCAGCGTCTTAAAAAAATTCAAAGACTTTAATCTGAAATTTTATATTATTTTTTGTTGCAATCTTAAAACGAGAGGCATCTGTTTTAATCAGAGCTCTATTTATATCTTTCTATAAAAATTTTTGTTTTATTTTATATTTTAATTACGTACATTTATACATGATTTATTCTATTAATTTTCGATTTATATGTCATTTTGTTTAATCAAAAAAATTGTATATGATTAATATTAACTTTATTTATGTTTACATTCCTAAATGTGTACGCCATTTACCATAACATGTGTGATCGCTCACGAAAGAGTCTAGAAACCAGCGTGACGAAAGCCGAAGATCTACCTGGCTGATCTTGAAAAATTTCAGATGTTTCGGGGTATAATGGTCACGGAACGGAACAAATCGTGTTTCTCAAACAGCGCATTCGTCTTACGAGAAGGATCCAAAAACGTCGGTCAATCGCCGCCGTAAATGGGGGCCCCCGATGAAAAGTGAAAACTCCGCGCAATATCTCATCCGCAAGACGAACCGTGACCGTCATTTATCGTTGGATCCCTCGATAATGGAAGAAAAACGCGCTAATCGCCGAACGACCGGTTCTCGATTCATCCGACAAGAGAAGAACATTATTCGAGAACAAGCTTCCGCTTTAATTATTTATAACAGATAGAGTAATGGATGGGACGTGTGTGTGTATATCTTAACGAGTGAATTAAGTGGTACCATTTGAAGACTACCAACTTGAAAACTACTGGTAAAACTATTGATAAAAAAAGAATAGGCATTTCATGTATAAGATGCAATATGAAGAGAAAACAATGTCAGTGTGCACTCTATATCAAAATATAAAATAATATATAAACATTTTTGCCTTTCATTGTAATTTACTAATTAAATGATAATATCATTAAAACAAAATTTTTTCAACAAAAAATATTATATGACACATAAAATAATATTTAATTATAATTAGAATTTAATTTTATTTAATGTTATTAAAAATAGAAACAAAAAGAACGATTACGTTAAGAACGATA
Source organism: Tetramorium simillimum (assembly GCA_011636635.1). Lineage (NCBI taxonomy): Eukaryota > Metazoa > Arthropoda > Insecta > Hymenoptera > Formicidae > Tetramorium > Tetramorium simillimum. The sequence goes on along the minus strand of VBVQ01000415.1, from coordinate 29,722 downwards.
CGCTAGAGCAATCTACTAATTTGAAATCTAATTATCAACGTGTACATCAACTAAATCTCAATGTCACCAAATTCTTTCCGAAAAAGAGGCGTTACCAGCTATGGACCTTATTGTGCAGCAAAAGGGCAATCAGCCGTAGTAACGAACTGTCTCGCCCGCCTACCATGCGGTAATTAATCAAGCCGCAATAAATTAATTGCCGCTCCGGCAAGAATTAATTGCCATCCCGACAATAATTATGGCTAACGCAGAAATAATTATCGTGCACCCCGGTAGAGCGTTGATCCTCGCCCAACGATAATCCGCGCTCGTAATTCGATACATACGTATATCACGATCGATCGTTCACCGTGCGCGCGACCTTTTACAAAACCAATTTAATTTCAATAAAATAACCTTTCTAAATGTGAAATTACTCTGAGACAAATTTCGTAATAACGTCAGATAAAATTGCAAAAAGTTTCCGGTAAATTATGTTAAAAGATATATTATAAGATACATTATTGTGTGCTATTATTGTCGATTCTCTCATGCAATAATCACATCATCAGTACTATTTTAGACAATTATATTTTAGACAATACTATTTTAGACAATTACAAAGATGTTACACAGTTAGTTTGCTACGTAAAAAAATGAATCAGCATTTTGGGATAAGAAAAATAAAAAAATAATTTCTTTATCAAAAGCTGTCCTTGTTTGCAATTCATGTAATTTCTGATAACATACTGTGATGTTTAAATGAATATTGCTCACTCGTTCATTCGTTCACTCGTTGGAGAAAAGACGCGTATATAAGAGAGGAAAGGAGAAGAGAGCGAGAGATGGATAGGACCGCGAGAAAGAGAAGGGAAAGGGCGGATATCAAAATGAGATCTCACAGACTAATAAATATTCGGTTATCGCGGGTAATCGAGTTATCGCGCGATACGGAACTGAGAGGCGGGGTTTTACCGGGTGCGGATCACCAATACACCCTCGACCCGCGCAGAGCACACGAGAACTCGCATACGTATCCGCTTACTTGGCGCGCTACCGTGTGTATCCACGCCACGTGTGCGAGCCCGGCACCGCGCACCGCGTACATATGTCCAAATAAAGTAGAGGTGTGGAGTGCGGAGATAGCGCCCGGCGCAAGTTACGTTCGGCTATGAACACTCTGGCCACATCATATCCAAGTTTCTCGCATTATCTCGAAGCGCGACCCCGTTAAAGATCGGTAAAGTACGTAACAACTGACACGCGAAAATGAGATAAAATGTCGGTTCTTTTCGGTGGAGATTCCAGCTTGACTTTGTGGACATGATATAAGGAAAGGATTCAGTTTTGACCATGAGATATATTTTTCTATACTTTCGTAAAAATATATATAGTTTTTTTTAGGAGATTAGATTATATATATTTGTGCTAGAAATTTTCGCATCTGCGTATCATTTTACGTTGAAACTTAAATTATTAACAGCAATTTATTTAGCAATTATCTGATTGTTATCATTAAAGTCTGATAGTGTCATCGGCCACGTGTACCCCGCTTTCTCTTTAGTCTATAAAAATGTTTTACTTTCGTCAAACAATGCGATTAATTAAATGATATCGTTTCCAATCGAATAGTTTCATTGACCGCGACTGTCTGTTTCTCGTTGCGAGCCATAAATAAGATGGTCGGGCGTTCGCCAGAGGTACCCCACCGTCAGATAAGTCTGATAGATGCACCTCGGTGATTTCCCATCGCGAATGTAGTCTCGAGTCTTCTCGCGTGATCCCACGAAATTTAGCGCCCGCAGCGCGGTGCATTATTGCGATCCGGAGCAATTTGCAACATCGCGATTATTTGACTGCGAATTGACGATTTCGCTGGACGGATTCGCCGCCCGGCGAGGGGGTTTCCTAATAATGAGCGACGTGCATCCCGCGAATCTGATAAAGACTCCATTGTGGATTCCGCCGTAATTTATCTTTGTATACAGTCTTGGGCGACGCACGGCGCGGGCAATGATGTTCATTACTGCAATGTGGCGCAACTCCGTGTATCTACCTTATCAAACGACGGGCAATTTGTCCATCGCGGTTCTATCTAAATGTCCAATTAATAATAATTTAATTACATTACGACCGTTCCCCTCCCTAACTCGACTGTCAGGTGAGTCGGATTAATGATTTGTAAGATTTAATTCTCCATAATCTATGTGCGAAGAGGAACTAATTAAGGAAGAATTCTATCTATAGATCTCAACCGTGTTTGCCTCAATTAATTGCGTAAGTGGCAAGTCTCTCGTGACTTGGCTATTTTTTATAAGCTTAAACGCGCCGAGGATAACGTTTGTGTGTTTTAGACAAGAAAATTGTCTCTTGCTGAAGCGACAGTGCTGAATTGACGTACTGACATATCACCATGATTAAATGGAAAAATAGACGCTGCGAGCTATAATAGGGACAGCTTAAAAAGAACAGCTTAACGTGAAACACGCGATAGAATAGTGTCCTTCCCTGTTTCTTACAGCAGCCCACTATCAGCGCCAAATTGGCGCCTTCTTTGCCATGCTAATGCTGCCGGGTAGCTTGATACTCGAGAAATCGATACGTACGCACAGTAACAGGGACGCAGCCTCCCGTTAAAATACCTTCCAATCTTTCGTTTAAAGGAATGAAATAAAGGTTTCAAGGTAGATGTCGACACCCTGATTTTTTTTAAATAAAAATTTGAAAGATACAGTACAAAACTTTAAAGTGAAAAATGTCCGCTTAATATTTCTTCTTTGTAAAAATTCCTCGCGTGTTTACTTGATTTGATATATTAAGACTTCTGTAATTGCGCGCACCAAGTCATAAATCAAAATAAACGAAAAATTACGTACGATGTTCCATGGCAGCGCCGACTTTGTGCAGCGCAATTTTGTATGTCACGGAAAGAATTTTAGTTTGCCGCATATTACGCGCTTCACACGGATGCGTCGTAAATCATGTTAAAAAGAGTTTCCCAGCTCTATTATGCATCACTAACTTCGCACGATATAAATTATTGTATCATTAAGCGGATTCGTATCTGTACGGAACGTAAATAACACGGCTGCCACAATTAAAATAAAATCTAGTATTCAGATAAAAATCAGCAGCGTAAAATTAGTCAACGCGAGCGTTAAGGTGTAAATTATGCAAATTGATTTACTCCTATGAAGGATGCGCCCGCGTGTTACGCGGCGTTGGATTGTATCGTTACGATAAAAAAGTGCAATCTAATATAAATAAAAGAGATGTAAAAAAAATTCGCTCTATACATTCGAGAAACATGACGTTTATTATATAAAATTAGATTTTATCTAAATTAAGATAAAATCTTATTTCATGATTTTATTTAAATTACAAATATATATCGAATAATAATATCTGCAAGATAATCCACGAGAGTATTTTTATTTCGGCGATGTAAATGCGATTATATTAATTTCATATTAACTTCTTGCGGTACTAATTTATTCCTATCGTTTAATGAAAGAAGAATTAATTGACTGAGAAATATTTGTGACGAAAATCATTGTCTTGTAAAATATCGACGGCGCTTAATTGAGCGGAATGATGAAAACCGGCGGATCTGAGCACGGAAAGGAGACGTTTTCCGGCACGGACTCGCACACATCGGCACTGCAGGTCCGCCCCTGGGAAGGATGCATCACTCGTTCCACGAGAGCGAGCTGCATCCTCTCAACGAATGAGAGTAGCCGCTTACGAATTAGCGAGCGCAGCAAGTCCCGGCTAACTTACAGGGTGTACCTAAGCGAAGGCCTTAGGGATACTAACGAGCGCGTGGACGCTCGTTAAGGCGGGAATGCAGGGTAGCCCGCGTTAACGAAATTTACGAAGCCAGCCGACGGTAACGAGTTCGAGGCTGGAGTACACGCTGCGAGCGAGGATATCGTCCTTAATCCCGCGATCGCGGCTGTTAACCGACGTCTTTTTTCCATCATTACGTACACTGTACGCCCCGGCGAAACTACCACGTTCCCGATCTTTTACCATGCTCGAATACCCTTTTTCGTCAATTTTGCCTGAATTACGACGCATTCTCTTCCCCTCGATCTCTGTTCAACGATACGTTTCAAAATCGTCGTACGTTTATCGAAGACTGTAATGGAGAGAATAAAAATTGTTGTACGAAAAATGAATAAAGTAGACGCGAACACGTAGATACATATCACACATCGCACACGCTACGTGCATAATTCCAAAACGATACACGTATCGCGACAAAAATGTGTAGGTACTTATAATCTCGTCTAGAATCTTACTTCATATTTTAATTATTTAGTGAGAAAGCAAAGCGAAACGAATACCTACGTCTTGTTCCGTGACAGGAATAGGAATAAATATAATTTTATTATCGCAACTAACGCAAATCGTAATATAGTGCAGGGAATAAATAATTCAATAGAAAGAATTGATAAACTTTGCGATAGTCTTGCTTCTCGCTTACTTCTTGAATTTGCATTCAAATTTACGAGGTGTTAACGTGCCACTAACAATATGTTATTATGGTGATGTGTATGACGGTCGAGCGTACAGAAAGCTACGGGTTTTCCGTAGATTTCTATTTGCGCGTGTAATTTAAAAAATGTGTGCACACATTGGAAATCGCAAACAATGACGTTCTTGGATTAGCAAAATGTAAATTGGTTGAAAAATTAAGAATCTCGGGTAGATTAGATGTAGACAAAAAAAAAAGCAATAGAACGTTTTGGAAAACACTTATATGGGCAATAATTAGATTTCAATTAGGTTGATTAACAGAATTTACTTGAATTGATTCCTTTTCTTCACCGCACAGATATATGTACATATACAACAATATTAATTTAGTTTGGTTAATTTTTTAAATATGCATATAGTAGTTTCAATAGTCGAGAAAGAGCCAATTTAATAGTTATTTAAAATAAGATGTTTGCTACAATTAAATATTTATAGCGTTAAGAATATTGAAAGACAGACGTATAATATTAAGTGCGAAATGGCAGGATTAATCTTCCGACGTATACAAAATCTGCAGGATCGGAATTTACAAGCTGATAGGTTTTTACCTTCGTTACATCCTTATCCGCATGAAGATCGACTTATAATGAGCTTTAACGATCGCTTCGGGATCATGTTGACGCGCGCCCGAGCTCCTCACTGGCCGAGCGAAAAATGAATACATGATTCACGAGCTGTAGGCACGCTACCTTCTCCAAGAGGATAAAATACATCGTGGAGAATCGATAGTCAAGTAATTCCATCGCTACCGATGATTCGCGGCCTTTATCCGCTTTGCATTTCCATGTCACGCGAGAGTTGCTCTCTTAACTTCCCTCATTCAGTCCCTCCCACCCCGTAATTATGAGAGGATCTCATTATAGACACATCTAGATCCAAGTCGATGATTTTGCCTGATTTATAGCTTCGATGCCATCTCGCATAAAAATTTACTTCTGGCGGGTGTATTTTTATCTCGCACAAAGAAACACATTCGGCAAGAAACAACTAGCGCGGGATTAACGTGAAAAAGCATAAAGGAGGAAGAAACGAATAAAGTCGGAGCAAGTTCAACAGACCTGAAAACTATGTAGAACGTTCATGCAACTAAATAAGATAAATGCAAGATATCATCTGTTTTAAGCGTAGTAAAGGCTAAGTGTTAAATCATATATGAGCAGCTAGAGAGAGGAATCAAAAAGAGCACGCGTAAAACGTACAAGGCGAAATAGTACGAAGAGAAATAACGAGAAAAGGCAACTGGCGAAGTGAAGGTGAAACGGTGGGGATGAAAGCGAGGAGGGACAGACGCCGACAATAAACGAGTCGACGAGGACGGAATAGCGCGGCGAGCTGTATCACCTATGGGCAGATACACGGGACTTGGAAGAAACGCGGGGTACGCGCCGCGAGAGCCGCGATGGAATAGAGTCCGCGCGAAAGAGAGAGGGAGAGACGGCTGCAGCCGCCCCAAAGACCTCTACCACCCAGCGGGGGCGCCGAGGTGGGGGGTCGGCCGAGTGAAGCGCGTACGCGACGGAAGAGGATAGCCTCTGGACGTGGCGCGAGGTAGGGCGACGCGCGGCCGACCGCGGCGAGAAGTGGGACGTGGTGACCACCTATGAGGCAAACCCGCGGAGACGTCGGCTCGCACGAGTGGGGCGAGCTAGGGCGGTTTCATTGCGGCGTGTTCGCGTGTCAGCCACCAGGTGTCGAGCGATCGTGTCCCTCACCCGCGTCCTCGTCCCTTCGGGGTCACCTTGGGAGGCGTGTACGCTCGCAGGTCTACACCCAGAAACGCCCATCGCGGGCCCTCCCGCCGCTTCCTCGCCGCAGACGTTCCGCGGCAACCAACTGGACAACCAGGCCCGGTCCGGTTTCACGGCGTCGCACTACGGCTCCGTCGAAACCCGCGTCTACCAGCGCCGCGAAGGAACTCCACGTTTTCACCGGCGCGATCAACTTGGAGCGATCCATTGACCTGGACGTTCCTCCACCCTCGTCGCAACCGTGATTTCCGTTCTGATCGTCGACTAGCTGTAACGGCGACGCCGTCGATGTATCGCCGTCGCGTTGAGAGCGTCAGTGATCTTTGTACGGCGCCTGAGGAACGTCCAACCAGAATCGACGAGCCGAGAAACATGTGAGAGTGTGTCGTGTTAGACTAATACAGCGGGGACTTTAAAGGGCCACGTTTTGTGAATGATGACAGAAGCACCGCAACGTTCCACGGATTCTAACTAAGATCATTTGTACCACAGATGAGCAGCCAACTTGTTCGAAGTAATTTATAGTGTAAACATCGACGGAAAGTCCACGACGAAGGATAAATCGAAGATGAAAGTGAGATGAAGTATAAACATTGATTAGAACAGTTCGCAAAACTATCCGTCGGCATGAAATCAAGTGAGTTTGCGGTTTAGCCGATGATACAGCTCGCGAGAAGTCGAAATAAGCGTTAGAAGTGTCGAATTGTAAGGAAAAATTCTCCCAGCGGTAGAATCATCCGGAATCATTAGGTTACGATCTCGTTAAGCAACAATGTTTGTTAAAAAGAAATCGTGAAACTTGAATAGACAATGACGCGGATACAAATATGAGGATGACATCATCCGTCGACGGTAGACGGATTATTTCCGTAAGATAGATAGTTAAAATGATATTAAGTATCGAAAGAAAGTTACGATTAATTTGAAGAACGTTTCGGGGAGAAGAGGGCACCATGAAAACACGGCCTACCAAAGCTCCATTGTGATTGGATCGAGAAAACAAAGTTCGTCACTGTGCGAGGTGGGTGTTTCTTCGGGTAAAGATGTCGAGTGCGCTCCCGGAGGTATCAATGGGTGTGGACTCATCGGACCCAGATGTCAGATCGAACCACCTGATCTCACGGTTGGATCAGGACCCGGAAGACGCGGAGAAACGGGATCAGGCGCGGGGAACGGAATGCAACAACGCGGACAGCGATTGCGAGAGCGACACGAGCGAGGTGCTGAGCGTCGGCAGCGAACCGACGCCGACCAGCGTGGTTGGAGTGCGTGTATGCGGCACCATGAGGTACGACCAGGAGTCCGCGAGTAGCCGGGGCGAGTTCCGTGACGAGGAGAACACGAGAACGTCGGCAACGCCGTCGCCGTCCAGCTCCGCCAGCTGCAACGATCTGTATTATCAGCGCGCGTCTAGTAATCACGTCCCGGCGCCGAGTCCACCTGGTTACAGTCAACCACCGTCGTCCCCTACGGCGTCTTCCGTCAGATCTCCGGCTTCCTCCTCGGCCACCGCATCGTCCCCCGGTCGGCCGGAAGCAATACAAGAGGCTATCGTACCTAGATACCAATCCAGTCATCAGCAACACCTCCTTAGCCGATACTCCTCCAGGGAACCCGATATCTCCGACTATTCGGCGCGAGTTCAGCACAGCCTAGGCCACGAAATCGTTTATCCCACCGTGGAGAGGCTACATCGTACACCGATAAGCGTTCCCCTAGTAACGAGACTCTCGTTGTCACCGCCGTCGGCCATGACGGTCACCGGGCTCCAGGCGACGACGCCCGTTCTGCATCCCGCTACCTGCAGAGACCTGCGGGAGACCACCTCGTTGATACCGCACCACAGTCAGCATCTGCATCACGCGAACGCCCACACGCATCTGCATCAGAGCTCGCAAGTGCAGCACGTACCGTCGAATTCGGTGCATCAGCACCGGCTCTCGGTCAGTAAACTCCTGCAACGAGATTCCGGCAGCCCGGCGTCGCCCGGCGCCAGGGATGAGAACGGACGTACCCTGCCCGCCGCGAACGGCGTGCAGAACAGCATCAGCAACAACGGCAATCACCACAATAACAACAACAACAATAATAACAACAATCTGCAGCATCAGGCGAGCCTGAAGTTTAGTATAGATAATATTCTGAAGGCGGACTTTGGCAGAAGGATCACGGATCCTATCTCCCTGAAGAAGTCCCGGCCTAAGAAAGTGTCCTCGAGGCCGATCGACTTGACGAAGGACTTTCTAGAGTCGTCCTCCGACGCATCCGAAAGGAGCAACTCGGAGACGACGACGACGACGACGACCAACTCCTCCCCCACCGGTGTTTCGTCTGGAAATTCCAACTCGACTAGCGGAGCGACCGATCCTGGGAAGATGTTGTGGCCAGCGTGGGTCTACTGCACCAGATACTCGGACAGGCCTTCCTCGGGTAAGTTAACGTTATTGCTTGAACAATATTCATATACCGCGCTCTGCGAATTTGCTTATTTTCCGCTTTATATCTGTAGCATGTTGGCAATTAATTACGAGGTGAATTTATTTTAACAGTTATTTGAGAAAGTTATTTATCGAGACGTGTTTTATAATCGATGGAATCTTTGGCAATCGCCTATGTAATGCGTCACGACGACGAGGTCGATTTGTCAAAACAGAGACGAGATGATTTACACCGTCGTTGAAATATGACAAACAGTCTGCATTATGATCTCATCAAAATTTCGCGTATTTTATACAATCTTTCGTATGGGAGCGTAACGGTGAATACGCCGCGTGATTAATCAAAATTTATTACCATTGTTTATCTAGCGCAGAAGTTCGCGGTTTTGTGTAGTTAATATTCAAAGAAGTATATTGCATTCTCAAATGGCGAAACAGGTTTTACGCATTCATTGTTCGAACGGGATTGCCTAATCCGCGTGGATAGCATATCTCATTAGAAGATATATAATAGCCGTAAATGCCGAATGTATAAATTTCTCAGTCGGAGAAGGAATATTTAACACTGGGAGAAAATGTTTCTCGCCATTGTGCGAGAAAGCGTTTGTAAAACGGCTGCAATTCACTACTGTCACGATTGACGTATAATACATCGCTTATTCGTGAAATCGGTTGCCATGTTTTTCAAATAATAATTAATTAGGGAAACGTATAGCACACAGACATTAATTACGATATGCCTCGATAGGCGAAAATGGTGCAACTGAATAAATATATAAACGCGTTTTGCGCGGCGCGGGGGAATAATCTCGTAATTCATAACGAAACTGTTCCTCGGTGTCGCGCGGCTATCCTTGTAATACAGCAAATAATTTAAGATCTTATCAGTTTATAATTTAAGCAACATACATTCGCGCGTATGTATCGGCAAAATATGATTTATCGTCGGAGGATTTTAAAAGTACACAATCGTACAACACGTGGACGATTCCATCCGTGTTATTTTTAACGAACCGCTATGTATCACGGCATCTTACGCTATTGATCGGACAGTTAATTATCATCTGCTTTTCGAAAGAAGTATGTCGGTATTATTATCGCTTTTTTGCAGCATCGCGCAGATAGATGGTCCTTTCAAGTGACACAGGAAAACGTGTAATTACTTTACTTCCCGGCCGAGTGCCAGCTTGATGAATGATAGAGAACGTTTCTTCGTGTCATTCATATCTGATATACGCTTATTGTCAGGAAACAATAGTTAAGCAGTCGGAGAAATAGCCGCTCTCTGCCTCATAAATCAAGTGCAGCCATTTCTCACCTGGTACCCGGGTAACAATTTTCTAGACGGATTCAAGACTCGCTCGTTGTTGCGCAAAAATTCGATCGATAAATTTATATAATTGATAAATACATTCATCTTCGCGTTACGCTTTACATACTTTATATTATTATACGTACGACGTGCGCGCTTTATACCCTCATATTATATCCCCCAGAGCGATTTGTACTCCAGAATTATAAATTGTTGCAACACTCGCGTACATCTATGAATTATCGGGCTGCTAACATTTTGCGGTAATACGTATTTCCGTATCTTGTCGGTTAAATATCTCGCTCTGCACGATAACATCTTTTTAAGTGAAAATTGCTCATTGCATTTACGGCGGTTTTATCAACGCGCGAACTTTATAATCGTAATGCATCGCCGTCAGGACCGTTCATTACACCAAACACCATGACGAATAGATAAATACTCTTGCCAGGAGAGATATTATTGGATCACCTTTTCCTATTATGTCTTTACAACGCGTAATTCCGCGACGGGTAGATAAGAAGCGAGTTGTTAAAACGACTACTATAAAATCTAATTACCGTAATTGCGCGTGCTGCTCTCGTGCGGCGAGTTCATTGATATCATGGTCGACGTATCCACGAGTTATTCTTTTCGCGCGTTCGCGTGCATTAATATCCGGTGAATAAGGCGCGATACGGTCGCGACAGGGCTAGCAATTTCTAAATGCGTATCCGCATTTGACGGAGAGTTCGGAAGGGAAAGGGCAAACGAATCTAATCGGTGACGTATTGCTGGTCACGCGTCGGAACTTTCACACTCGCGATAATTAGATGTAATACAAAATTCCTCTCTCGTTATCGGCTATTTATCGATATCTGTAATTACTGTACAAAATTGTGGATCGCATCACAGTATAAATGTACTTTATTGCGGATATAAAATGCCGTGTGAGAAATTAAACTTTCATTAAGAGGACTATTTCTCACAATTTTAAAATATTTCGAGTCACATTGAAATAATATTATTCATTTTGCATGTCATAAGAGTTTATAAATGAACCCTGAATCACTAACTCGTATTCTTTGTTGCTTATATACATAATTGATTAAAGATCACTTTGCTTAATTAAATTTCATCGGTTACAGCTGTCGCAAAGTCTAAAATCCAGATAAAAAAGAAATAATAAGGTTAACATCGGCCGCTACGAGCGCGCGTTGCCATTCTAGAGCAAATTGCATTTCGCAATCGTAACGTGGGAAAGTGCGCGACGACGATCGATCAAGCGGCGCGTTTGTGCTTATCGCCTGTCCCGCTGGTGCAGAAGGGGAACGAGGTCCGCGTCAATAAAACCGCGCTCCAGAATATTGCATAATTAAGTCCGTGGCAGCGCGCCGAATAGCCGTCGCGATCTTCCGACCGGGCCGAACCGGACGCGGACCGATACGCTCGCAAACCGGCACTCTCAGACAACAAGCGCGACCGTGCGCGAGGTGCAATAAAGCCGACGGTATCGCGCGCTAAAATCCATTTACGGAAAGTTATGGCTAATTAGTTCCCCCGGCCACGGATATGCGTGCGCGGACGCGAGTTCCCGTTAACGAGGCTCAAACTGCTGCCGCGGGGCACCGCTCGGAAAAGGACAGCACAATTGTCCCGCGTGCTTGTCGCGGTACCAGTATATCGTTCCCGTTGAGAATTTGAAAAATTCGCAGGCCGTTTTATCGGCGATGCCCAATAGATACTGTCAACGCACGAACGGGGTTAAATTCGTTGCGCGCCGCGGAGGGAGAAGGAAAGCGTTGAAACGCGTGCCGTAAACGGGAATGAAAGAGCGAACGATGAATCGTTCGCATGATTAGCGTGGCCGTCAATTTGGCGGTATCTCGCTGCATCACGCGAAACCTAAATACACTGTCGAATTGTTCCGCGCGAAAGGTGACTGTGTTTAAGAAACAATCCCGTTCTGTCCCCCCTCCCGAGAAAGGGAACGACGATTCGGTATTTGTTCGTCATTATTAATCGGCGAGTGGGGCTCGACGTTGCATAATTAAAGGAACCGATCAGCGATCGATAAAAAGCAGTTATACGGCGAAACATCGAGCCTCAATGAAATGTTTGCGGCGAGATAAAGAGGGATTAATTCGCGGACCTGGTTCCCGAGACTCCACTCGGTCTCTCTCTCTCTCTCTTTTTCTCCGTCTCTCTTTCTCTTTCGCTTCCTCGTGCTCGATCGATTGAACGGGAGGACCGATATACGTACATACGTACAATTGACATAAGTGTGTAAGCGAGCGCGCTTGCTCCGTATCGGGCGGTCTCGCGGGATCCATCTATCTTATTAGGGTTAAATCGAAGGTGCTTCTCCACGGCTGGACACGATAACGAAACCCAGGCTGGAGGAGCCGCGTATCGGGGCCCCGAAGGCGCTTACAAAACCTATGAATGGCTTCCGTTCGCGTTCCAGATATCGTAACGTGAATTTTCCGATAAGACTGCGCCGTTGCATTCCCGTTTGCAACAAACGGGTGCTATTACCGGCTCGTATTACTTGTCTTGCGTTGCGATGTTCGATACGAGAGCGAGTTGAAAACCCCGCATATTATATCGAAGAAAGGAAATGGAATCGAAAGATTAATCTGAAAATGTCTGTGTACGTGCGATTACAAAGCGGAAGAAATGCATCTTTATCGCCGAGGAACGAAGAGTCCGACGGTCGTGATGCCGAGACACTATCATTATATCTACATTGAGATAATTGTCTGTCAATTCCGCGTCTGTTAATTGCGTAACAACCACAGAGCAGCTTCCGTTCCACCGGGTAGAAGCAGCAGCAGCAGCGAAAAAAACAATGTCTCGAGGGCATAAAAAAAAGAGAACGAGTGTTACATTCGTTTGAGAACGTTTCATCATTCAAATGAAATCGCACCTAACGATGTATTAATGACTCCGGTATTATCATCCTTATCCGATATTTTCATCTACGGTCCGTCGCGCGAATCGTCTTCTTCTTGTACATAGAAAATTGGATTCCAGTCGGAAAAAGCATCGAGAGATATGAAACAGCATATTTGAGAGCGTCATTTAACGCACGATGCGGGAGGTTTGTTCAAAATTCTGTCGAGACACGTGCAAAGCTGTTGTTAATGGCGCGATGAGTATGCGACGGTGTGATATAATTAATAGCTTTCGAGACTTTGTGCATCGATTAGAGTCAAATATGTAATTAAGGTACGTGACGGCGGAGCAGCTTCGAGGAAAACATTGAGTTAGCTATAATTAGACATCACGGTGGAAAGAAGATGCAATTATCATTGCACAAAGTACAAATTATCATCACGCTGGAAAGAGACTGAAATTGGCTCTCAATAATAGGATTCAAGCTTAATATCATTCGACTAATGTCATTTGAATAATTCTACATTATTTTAACATGAAAAGAGATCATATCGCACGGCCTAAAACTGTCAATCCGTCTTACTCGAAACTTACAGTTCTTTTGATATGCTCTTTCTTCTTGGATTAACTGACGTTTAATATTTGCGTGTCGTTGTCCCATTTTATAACATTCGCATGTCATCGGCTCGCGCTACGTGTTGTCACCGTGGAATTAATTAATAGCTGAGTCAATATTAATCAGCCATCCTGGGATGTCGTTCACCGGGGAATCTTCTCGACGCGCAAGTTGCTGTATCGCGATTAGCAGGCCGCGCAGACGATGGATAAACACCACAGGGGATCCATTTGCTATGTGTGTTGCGTAGCCCCGGTATGCGCCTCTCTTTGCCGTTCAAATATCCATTGACTTATGGTCGTAACTCGGCACGAAGCGAGCTTTTATACAGTCGACGTCGAGATAAGCACCTTTATTCTCCTCTGTCTGTGTCTCATTGTTCTCGTTCGCTAATCAGAGATCAAGTATGATCTTCCTCCGATACGAAATGCACGCGAATGCAACGAGTCGTCTCGTAGGGCGATACAAAAATTTACCCTAAATACATAAGTGAGCCAGTCGTGATGAAAGACGATTGTAACGTTCACGTTCGTTCCAACTCTTATAAATACACTTTTGCTTGCGTATATTGATAGGACAGTTTATACGGTTATTAAAATGGCGCATAAATGTCTAGTATCTCGTTAACGTGAAAATTTGCGAAACCGCTGCCACGATTGAAATGATTCACGGTAGCTGTAACGAGACGCGAGTTATAGGTAACCTTTCACGGATTTCAAGGCATCTGATCAGCCATCGATCTTCTCGGTAATATATTAGCGGTTAATAAGTAATTAAAAACCGACGTCGATAGGAGAATGATGAGCGTGCGGTATTGCGCGACGCGATAACGGTGCCGGCTAAGTACATTATCGGGATGCAGCCAGTGGAACGAGCACAAAGAGACGTTGCGAGTGTGTCTTCAATTAGAAATTGTTTACGCCAGGTGGATAGTGCGCAGCCTATCGCTATATCGGGATAATCTCTGACGGTTAATAAACGGCAGAAAGAAACGTATAACCGAGCCCGCTAATGAGCCTCTGGATTGACAGACAGGCAATCCGTAGGTGTAATGCGAGGCACACGCGGCCGATTACGCGTTTAGAAATTGAGTTCGCCGCTAATCGATATCTAGGAAGGCATAAAGAATCTATCAGTGAAAGGAAATCGCCGTTCGGATCGGTGAAACGTACACTCATCGCAGGATTTATTCTGCCATCAATAGAACGGGTCCGCATTATCGCAAGATTATTTTTTTTAATATGTTTTTAAAAATAATATTCAATTTTAACTTATATAATCTTATATGTGTAATTATAAATTTATGCGGATTAATTATATATTTATACGAAAGCTAACTTAAAAGATTAAACACTTTCTAAATTTAATTTAAGATTTTGAAAAACATTCACTTTAAACACATTTCAATTTATATATTGGACAATGATTAATTTTTTTTCTACGTTCTAGTCCCGTGCTTTAATTAATGTGTCGAATGATACACATTTTCACCAATAAAGCTTAAAATATCAGTCAATTTATATATTTAAATACCAAAAAGTTTTACTGATAATCGTCAGAATTAAGAATGAATCTCTTTGTCAAAGAATAAACGAACGAAATTCTTTTTGATCAACTTTGTCGATCTTAATGTTGTTTCATCGGCTACATCCGCAAGATTTATACGCGTAGCAATAAGATCACGCGGGCGTAGGTGTCTCGCGGGAGGAAGCTGTTTGTCGTAAGCCTTTATAGACGGAAATTACCCCGCGCCTCGTGACACCAATTCTTATAACCGTTTTATATCGATTATCGTATAACACACGCAGTAAATTCGTAGAAGCTCTATTTGAGAATTTCCAAATTTTGAGTTCTTGAGAATCTTGTTCAATGATCGCCGTAGCTTACAATCGCAGCGTTACATCGTGGAACAAAATTCGTCTCGTACATTGATCTCGCCGTACAATGGCCATTTGATTCCATATTTGTTAATCCTGGGAACATGTAAGAGGAGTATAAAGTAATCTCATATCCCTTATATCGCAAAGCGTGATTTGCTGCTTAATATTGTATGTTGATCACTACAAAATCCTTAAAGCGGAACTGCAAATGACAAAATAAATCTCCTCTTGTTACTAAATTTTTTCGAATCACGCGTGGTTTTGAAGACAGTAGTGTGTTTCCTTCCTTCGGTAGAACGCGCTTGGTTGATTGTGCCTTCTGGAGGACATCAATCACCTCCTCGGTCTCGTACGAACACATCGAAGCGGTTGTGAATGCACGCCGGAATAACGGACGCGCTTTAAATGGCCGTTGTCGCCAACAACGGCAGTACAAATTCACGCTTAATGTTCGACAATGGCATGTGGACGTGACGGCGTCGATTGACCCGAATAAATGTTATTAATTCGAGAAGTTCGCTTTCTAAAACGTTTTCAAAGGTCCGATCGGATCCTATCCGCGTTTTATATATCTAACGCTTAGGTAACCTTTGTGGAAACGGCTTTTCATAGCCACGCTCGAACGGAACACGTCAAAGCTCTTCATGGCGAATAATTCACGAGAGGAGAAAGTGCTTAGACCACGAAAGTGGACCTGTCGTCGCTCCAAGACTACGACATAATGATCGCGTCTTTACGTCCCTGCCTTGTAACTGGGCGCAGCTAATTCAGCACGGAATCACGTAAGTCACCGAATATGTCACAACAACGTGCATTATAATACGCTTACATCGCGGCGGCAGTGGTTTTACACGGTATCGGACATGCTCTCTCATTTGCGCTTATTGTACAAAATGAAAATCGTCCGTGGCCGCATGTGTGCCAGGCCGTGCATTAAGTTACTGTATTAGGAACCGCAAGAAACTTGATCGATTCCAGCCTGTCGCAACACCCGATACATGGCATTATCCACAAACACACGAGAGATTCATTCTTTTCCATCATTGTTTATTAAATTACGAGACATAATAATAATACATAGCATTTTTTTTATTTTCATGGTTTATTTAAATCTTTTTCGTATCGCCGTGTACAAGGATATTCAAACGACGTCTTGGAGCGTCCAGTATTTTAATTCGTCACTTTAACAGTTACTTATAGATATCAATCACAATTACTGTCATTCATATAAGATGTAACATACTAATGATAATACATGCAAAGCGTCTCTATCCCTGCAATGAGACCAGAGTCGATCAGTCAAATCTCTCACGTTGAGCACATGGATACGGTTGACCATCTAGAGCATACCAATTATACTGTGCTCTTTCGGCAGACGCGACGGGGAAGCGCTCGAGCGCGCAAATGCAAACCGGAAGTAGCCCTGTCGTCGACGAGCAAACGACACGATGAACGCGTCTTCGTCTCTGTCACGAACATATGCGTCCGTCCGCTCGTTTCGCCCGCTCGTTCGTTCACTCGCGAGGATCTCAGTACATTGTGCGGTACCGTTGCGTTGAAAGGAGGGGTCTTACACGTGTACGTGGGTGGGCCGCCTCGCGTCACGGATTCCTCGGGCACGCGGGTATTCCTACGGGGCGCCACGGCGACACGCATACCATCGGGAGATTCGGTAAATTATTAGCGGCGCGCCGGCGGAAAAGCCACGGCTCTCTCCCTCTTTCTTTCTCCAAGTATCTGTCTACCGCCTCGTTATCTTTTTCCTGCGCGTGACGGCTGTATTAAGGTACTACACGTCTTGTCGTTGTTGTCGCGCGGGACATTTCGACGCGAACTAACGTCACCATTTCGTACGGTATTTATAAATTTATAAACAGATAGGTAGATCGCTCGACACTCTGACACGCACTAAACACCGTCGCGTTGCCTCTGGTGAGAGAGATAATCGGACTTGTTTACGCCCACTTATAATCGGGTACTAGCAACCTGCGTATCAGTACATGCTAACGTTTATATAAGTCTAATTATGCGAAAGCGTAAAACGTGTGCGAGCGTGTAAATCATGTATTTTAAATTGCAGATGTGAAACTTCCCGATTTTTTGCACAGAAAACGTAAACATCTTTTGTTTTTTGAAAAGAAACTATTTCAATTACCAATTGATAAATATCGAATTAATCAATTCGTTACAAACCTGGCGCTACGCACTGCGAATAAATTTTTATCGACAACTTTTGAAAGCGCAGAGTAGAGGAAAAAGAAAACCAATCACGTATTCCAGACACCGTTCTTAATTAAACTTATCATATTAACTGCCATTCGCCTCGAAGATATCTATATTTCGTTCATCGATAATGCGATAAAAAAAGACTGTGGTAGTAGTAATGGATGACATCATTACGACGAGGGGGTAGAATATTTATGGAAGGCAGAAGGCAACCGGTCGGACGACTTCGTGGAAGACGAGCGAAGTCAAAAAATGCCGGATCGCGTCGCAATACGATGGGCCGTTCATTTGCGTGCGCCGCGAAGTGTTGCGTGTCTCATTGTTAACGAGATTGAGGAAATTATTAGCAATAGCAGATATAGGATATAAACTCGGCGCGTTTCGGTGCACCGCCGCACGCGAGTGCGGCGTTTAATGACAACATCTAGAAAAATACGTGTACTTTACGAGTGTAACGACGAGTTTCTTCATTATCAAATACGCAAGTGTGGACACAATCGTGCATTACGGTCGAACGGTCAATTATTGCAACCGGCAATAAAAATTCCTGCCTCTTAATGCCTCCCATTCTGTACTGTTTACTCATGAGCGATATTTACTCGTAGCGTGACCAATTGCCTTTCAACTCTTGTTTCAGCTGTATCACATGTATACGCGTACGTGTATTTTGTGAAAGAAAATATCACAGCCCCCCCCGAGGGTACGCAGCGTAAACCATAATGCGTATGACACGCATAATATTTTGCACGTCGTATACGTTGTTAACCGTAGGACACGGCAGACAGGCGGAGAACTGTGTTTTCCTAGAAAGTGTTGAATTATCCCACAAATCTGAGGAGGCACGTCAACGTGGAGCGACGCAATTTGTAGCTGTGCATGTTAATGCGCGATTGATTCGTTTCACCAATTTTCGAGCAAACTGCCGATGTTAGTTTAATTTCGGAGAATTTAATAAATCTCATTTTTTTTCCACAACTCAAAGATCGGACAGTTTAACAGCAATGTTCGCGCGTATCGCAGCGATAAAAATTTTCAGCCTCTTCCGCGAACGGGCGACCGACAGCGCGCAGGAAGAAACGGTTGGTTCGGGTAGCCGGAATTCGAGTAACGTCCCGCGACACGCGGGAACACTTCCTCTCGTCAATTATCACGGGCATACCATCGCGCGAAATTGCGGCGGTAGACGCGAAAAAGCGCGCGGCGGCGGCAAGAAGCGCCGCTTGCATCATCGACACCGAGCTATGCGTATTTCACGTGTCGTTGACAGTGCGACAAGATCGGCGCGCACAATGACGGATGGCGTACTACCGCGAAGCGAAAAGGGACGGTAGCTTTAATCGAGAGGAAAGCCCGTAACCGGTCGGGCGGGTTCGCGGAAGGCGAGAACAAAAAGCCGCTGGCAAGAATCAAAAATATCCGATCGCGCGATCGTTAGCTCTCGGTAGTCAGGTGGAAATTTGTTGCCCGGCCGTATCACGCGACGCGACGCAAGTGTATTTGCACGACGTGTATGCACGTACTCGCGCGTACGCGTATCATTCTGCTGTACGTACGTACGTACATTCTCTCTCTCTCTCTGTCTCTCTCTCGCTCGAGAAGACACGACGGGCCCACCCACACTACCGGGGCCCGAAAAACCGGCCGCTGTTCCTTCCGTACGGCTATAATTTATCCCGGAGTGACTGACTGGTCGTTAGAGCGAGGGAGAGATAACGCGCGGGCGCGGAAGAAGGAGAGACCCGTGGACGTGCACACACGCGGTTGCGTGTGCGTGTGCGTGTGATCGAGCCCTACCGTCGCTCGAGCGATTAGGATGGCATCCTCCTGCGTTTCTTTGTGGATCGACGCGGATCTCCCGCTCTCGTCGAGGATCTCGCTTACGTCGTTAGCGGGGTATCGTTACGTCATTTTGCCCCAGCATCGCCGACGTCGAGGCGTTTTGCACGTGTGTCAGCAGAATGTGTCTTCCTCCGAACTCCGGTGCCTTAGCTTTCGAGACTGAAACTTGGCTGTCTCTCGTTTACACACTCACCTCGCAAGAAACACAACAGTTTCTTCAATGATGATTATTATCTCCGAGTTAGCTCATACGGGGATTTACGTCTCCCGTCGATTTATAATATGAATTTTATTACCTCTCCGGAATTTAATTATCTCCAGAGAGGAGGAAGAGGGAAAAAAATGATGTAATGAATTATTTGCCTATTCATACGCGATATAAACATTTTTTTTTATCTTTTTACGCCATCGTGATTGATGATTGGAAAATGGTCAAGAGACAGATGAAGATTACATATATAATGTTAATGCGCCGCGGTCCGTATTCTCGGATTGAAATGTTAATAATATTTCTGACGAGCGTGTTACAATCGCTATTATAAAATACACACCGAACGTTCCGCGAGCTCGTAAAAGAAACACGTAAGATTTATTCCGTCGCGCCTACATCGTGGGTTCGCGGCGAAGTGCAGTCAACTCTACGCGCCCCGCGGTACGTTATCTGATTAAAGTTTCTCTTTATGGTTAATTACTTTGTCATACTGTTAAGTACCTTTTAATTCCCGGCTCATTCCCGATGCTTGCCTTTCAATCGGCAAGGCCGTGTTTCAATTATACTTTCCCGGCGCGCATTGAGATATTAAATGAAATCCATAAATTCATGGACGCGTCTCGATTAATCACGAGCCGTACCGTGGCCCGTGGAAGTTAATTGCGCTGCAACTGAATACGCGCGGTATAAACGCACGATTATCCCGCCGATTATCTAATCTGAATTATCTAAACGTATTACCGCGCGATACGGAGTTTGCACAATCGCGGAATTCATTATAGCGCTCGCCCGTCGGAAGTTGCGAGGCCTCACGCGCACTCGCCAATGTAGGCATACGCAGGGAGAAATTTCTATACGGTTTTTCGAATCGAAGTTAACGACCGTGTGAGGCCCGTGTGAAGATGGAAAACGGCCGAGTACCCGAGCGTTATTCCTCGAGAGAGTGTTTAGTGCGAAAGTGTCATTCGGATCGAAATGCAGCTGGTGAGGAAAACCCGCCGCCATCTGTAAGCGATCCCCGCGCGCCGGGCTAGACTTGTTTTACGAACCGAACGAAAATAATCCCCGACCGGAAATTCGACAACAAAATTCGCTCGAGCGGAGCACATCATTTTATGACCCAATACCCCGCGCGGCAGTTACGATCTTCCACCGACCGACCGATGTTTACCATAAAATCCAATAAGCTTAAGTGTTCTCGGCGTGGAAATAAGATAAATCCCCGATCTATCTACGTAGACACCCTCTTGATAAATCAAGGGCGGCGCCACCGGATGGACCCACCCTAGTGGCCTATCCACTAAAGGCCTCGGCCCTCCACTATCGTGAGCTCTAATATTAATTACCGATTCGTCCTCGTTGCCTATAAAGTAACGGCGGACCTACGAATAATCGCTCGAAAGAGAGAGAGAGGGGGGAGGGAAGAGGAACGAAGGAGGGAGGAAGAGAGAGGAGAGAGGCCACACGATCGAGCTGGGAACGTTTAACGGATATCTGACGAGTTCATTAATAACTCTTGGTAGGTAGGTGGATAGGTATAGCTCTTCAGGTATTCGCGTGCTTAATTGATTCTCTTACGTAATTACCGCAAACCTCTTTCTCTTCTTACCTCCTCTCTCTCTATCCTCCTCGCTCGATCGCGTATTCCCCGCCCGCGTACAACTTTGTTACTTTTCGCTCGTGCTTCTCGTTACCTCCTTCCAGACATTCGCATCGCGCGAGACACGTTTACGGCTTTGAACCCGCGACATGCCTACACGCGAGAGATGTGGGAGAGTGGATGTAGAGGAGCATAAAGTATCGGAGATTATCTGACCGCTAAAGTAGCTAAGTAGCGTTTTGCGTGGACGAGCGATTTTACGGATCGAGCTCAACTTAAACGTTCGAGCGTCCGTAAGCACGTAAAAACAGCAACGCTGTGAATCAACATACAATCGTTAAGTTTAAACGTCCAGTCAGTCTGTGCCGGTCTACGTGACGTTACATTATCTTGAGTTATTATTACAAATGTTACGCGGACTCTAATTATCGTCGAAACGACGTTACACACGATAGAAATTTGAGACGACCCAAAAACGCGTCCGAGTCAACTTTTTTGAAGTGACGAGCGAATACAATGTCAATCAAGTGCAAATACCACGGGCGGGGTTACTTACTGAACCTTACGTAGACCCGGACACGTGGTGTGAAAAAAGACTCTGCTCACCCTCGTGGCGACTATGCCTGGAATTCGATCGACATCGCAAAGTGCGACACTGTCGAAGGGTTTGCTCTAATGAATTTATAGAAGTTCAGAAGGGGACCTTCTCCCCATTCGACACTCGGAATATTCCCCGGCTTGCAAAAGTAATTCGTAATCTCAGAAGAATCCTGCACGTCGCGAAAGGTATGCCGCGTCTACAATTCGCATCTCTGCGAAACGAACGTGGTGAGATACATTCGTAAATGTTGAAACGACATTGAAGAGTCGCGAGACAATTATGATATGTCGCAAAAATAACTCAACAGCCTCGAAGAAAACAAGTGATGTATAATTCTGAGTTTGCGTGCCTATCTTGGCGACACACGGCGAGTCTAAGTAAAGCAATCTGAAAAATTTATATAATGCTAACAACGGCCCCGAAGTATAACGTTGCTCGTAACGTTGTTAACAAATGTCTCAGTCTCACTCGAGCGCGCACTAGAACCTGGTCAGTCTCACGGCACATATTTTCGAGAATGTATTACTCGAAATGTGTGTGTGTGTGTGTGTGTGTATGTATCACGGTAAATAAAGAATTTATCCGCGCTATAACCCGGTTAGAGGTAAGCGAGAGTAAAGCGCAGGTCGATGATCGACCTTTCAACGGAATGGTTGCGGGTATCCTCCACACACCGCGATACGGTGCTTATGGATATAAATATCCGCTCGTCTTTACGTAATCGCGGTACGCTCGCGTGATTGCTTGAGAGTCCGAAATTTACGAGCCTTCGATAATAGTTGAGTGTCTGGCCGAGGGAACAGGTACCTTATACGTCACACACACACACTTGTGTCATTACGTTCATCCGCTGTGGAAATAGCCAACGTTGGCCGATGTACTTTATGACGATCGCGCCCGTAATCGCAATAAAGCACGATCCTTACGTAGGAGTCAAACTCTCGCGATTTGCATTGTGCTATTTTACTGATATGAGTTCGCGTTCGAGCGATATTTTCGCTAGAGCGTGCATAGGTAATAACGTACCATTTACTAAAACACTGAGAACAAAACCGGCTAATCGCGTCCGATTAATATCTGTTATCGAAATAAAAGCATTCGCGAGCGAACCGATTGAAAGAGACGGAAAAAATGCGCGTAAACTCCGAATTACTTAAAGTCATTCCTAACCACTGTATAATTTAATGTTCTGGCGAGATGTTAATCTGATTTGTTCCGCGGTTTTCCGCTGTTGGAATATTATTACCAATTTCGTTCTCGTATATCGCAGTTTTTTTTCTTCCTGCCGATGATAATAGTCGCCACGTCCAATTAAGTTTTCCACAAGAGATTTTACATAACAACACTACACACATTATTCATAATAAGTTTCTTGCAGACGCGTTAACTGGTGCTCAGGAGCCGGTTAATTACGTCAGGCTTGAAACCTCGCATTATGCCCCTCCTCCGCTTATCCACTTCCCTCATTCGCCGTGTGTTACATTTCATTTTTTTTTTTTCGTTGAGAATAGATGGAGTAGCAGTCGGTTTAATTTGTCACAGACAATAACAATCTTTTCACATTTCACGATAAATTCACGCGTGATGAAATCAAGCGACTGTGATTTCAAAAGCACATCGCACACTTTCCCTCTTAGTTAGTTCGCAGTTTTTATGCGGGATAAATATACGATTTTCGTCAGCAATCACAAATATTATATTTTTACTTCAAGATAAGTGTTTTTCCACTTTAAGATAATTTACACGCGCCTCTAAAATCATATACATAATACACATATAATATATATACTTTTTATACGTCATACATTTTTAATGGCCTTAGTCGTTAAATACGTTCTAGAAAATGCAGAAACGATTTATTCAAGCCGAGCCACTTACGAGTAATGTGAGAACTTGCGAATTTCGTAATTCATCCAAGTTGACCGAAGACGAGTAAATATCGGGAAAGACGGCGCGGGGGTACGTCCGCCCGGCAGAGTAGAGAGATTAGTAAATCCATATTATTAGCTTTAATGAGCCGAGACGCCGACCGCCTTCTTGCCTTCCGGCGAGATCCCGGCAAGGTGTGTGGCGAAAGTCGACTGCAGGGTGGCCTGTCCGGGCTCTGAATACGTTCCTGAATACTATTAATCGATTGAAACGACGAACCGGACGATATCCCGCGTGCTTCACCTATATCGGCAGCAAGGTCAAGAACGTTCTGGCACATTTATCGAAGTCAGCCGGACCGCGCTTTTTTTTTTTTTTTTTTTTTTTACATCATATTTATTGTATTTCACGATCGCGCCCGTCTCACAATGTGGGAAGCGAAGTCTGTGGAAATTACGATGTCGTGCATAGGCGGAAATTACATTTTAATATATGACGATCGATTCAGACGTGACAATTAGCGCAATCCTCGCGTCGTCGAGGAAAAAGTCCCAGGTTGAAAAGATAAATTAATAGTCAAAGTCGGTGAATTCAATTACCCGATTTTCAACTGTCCGTCATTCATCTTCATCGCATCGGCAGTTTTCCGAACGTTACGTTCCAAGAACGCGTCAAGGCAATCGATAAATCACGCGGTGCCGCGAGTATCTTGCCGTAAATCTACCGACTATTGCCGGTGGAAAGAAGGCCGGCGGTTTTTCTGCGCCAAAACAACGCGCGACTGCGGGGAAGCGAGCGCGGTCGCAATCAACGGCTCCGCTCGAACTGAATTATATCAGGGACACAGTCTTCCTTTTATCGAGCACCACTACGCCGTTCATTTCCATGTCGAGCTCGGACACCAGGCGGACTCGGGCAGACCCGCGTTTTTGCGACAGCGTGGCAGCATGGGTGGCGAAGTTACATTAATTGGTCCGTAAGAAAATTATACGATGTTTCCGTCGCCTTTCAATGCAAGAGGACGGACGCGCCGATGCGCGTGTGAGGGACAGAGACAGACAGAGAAAAGGGACGGGAGAGAGAGAGAGAGAGAGAGAAGGATGTGCACAGGACGAAGAGTCCGCCTGATCGTAGTCTATGATTATGTTCTTGACTTTCGCGGTCAGGCCTCTTCATCCATGCTTCCACGATTCTCTCTACGGTGTTCCTTCCATGCCGCTTCGTGCCGCTATTTATAGAAGCTTATTACTTTATTGCAACCGGACTCTGAATGCATTCCGCCCACGCGGTAGTCCGGCAGCGGTGAGTTTCTTTTTCCTCAAGTCGAAACCACTGCACGAGTCAACTGCCGCTGCTGCCGCCGCCGCCGCGAAATCGTCGGGGCTGCAGCCGGCGAAATCGCGCGACAAGACCGGCGCGAACACCGAGACGGAAGCGACGAGAGATCACAGCTCGTAACACATTTGTGATTGTCGCCGGAGTACAAATCGTCGAGGTGTACATTTTTTACTTTGAATTAACGTTAAAAAGACATTTTTCCATAAACAATTTTTCTGCATAAAATTCGTAATTCCCGAGATGAAAATATATTTGCTTTGCATCAATCTTACTCGTATTTATCCATATTTTTTTTAAAGTCGGCTTATGCTATATTCTCGTTTCTATCTGAAATCACTTTTCGTATTTCAGTCAGACACTTATTACTTTGGTTGCCCATTAATACTGTTGAAAAAATTTTGGATGGATGTTCAGCGAGTGAGACGTACGAAAATGTTCGGCAATTTAGCGTTTGAATGGCACAGCACGAAACAATGCAACGTCACTCGTGTTCCACAATTAGTTGCGACGGAGACAGGTGAGGCACGAAGTCACGCCCCTTCGATGTACACGTGAACTCGACTTAATATGTCTCAACTACTCTTTCTCTCCTTCTTTCGTCTATGTTATCAGTCGATCATCCTGCTTGCGAATCGCGAGTCTCCGTCAACAAAAAGTGTTCGACTTGTCTGCTCGTTTATACGATTTCTCATCAAGTATGAGATAAACTTGTCAAGAGATCGTCGGTTTTTACTCTTCGACTTGATTTATTAAGCGCAACTTATTGGAGAAGAATTATAATGCAGGAATTATAAATGCGATACATCTTATATGTTAAACACGATTTTATATACTTTGTGCAATGGCTCTTCATCGAGGTATTTTTAGAGCGTTCTAAGTCGTTGATTGCGATAGTGAAGAGCACTTTGTCTGACGTGAGTATCAAGTTCGTGAAGCAACGTGCAACGTAACGTGGGCATCGATAGGCACATGTACCTCTTATCAGATGAACGGCGCAATCTGTAATCTATCATTCGAGTATCTCATGATTATACGGCTGCCAAAGGGCAGCAATTTTAACACATGATATAAGCCCTCGCAACGATATAAAGCATATTATTAATCACTCAAAACGACCTGCGCTATTTCCAATTTTTTGTATCGCGCATTGGCAAGTGCACTCGACTCTAAGGAATTATTGAAATAGTATTATTGGAAATAATATTTCGGAGATTACGTCAGCTTAAATTAATTAAACTGAGAAAAGCAGATAAAAAAAGAACAATGTGGCTTTTTTCTGATCGCTCGCTCGCCAACAATTACAGCTAATGTAATGAATCATCCGGGCAAAAGTGTCTTCGCAGAAGGACTTACTTTTCGCATGATACCCCTGATGGAAAGCGAAACTTGTAATTACGTCTCTCGTTTCTCGGCGGCAATGAAACGAGGCAGTTCGCTCCGATGCGAGCCGTTAGCAATCACGCAACTCGTTGCGGCGATTATCGTACTGGGACGGGCGACTTGCTCTCGAAAAGTACCTAAAGCCCCGTAGCGCACCGAGGCACGGTGGAAGCGTTCAATGATTCTAAAGAGATCCGCGACCAGTTTCAAGGAAGTCTCCAATGACAAAGGCCACTTTACGGACCAACCTTCCACTCTGTAACGTAACGAGTTCTTCTTGGAGTGCGCTCTTCTGGTCGTGGTCGCGAACTGCTTTCTCTAACGACCAGGTACGAAGATATCCTGCTCGATATAATGGATACTTCGGGCCCCCGGCCTTATATAACCTGTTGTCCCAGACGAGGACCCGTCGCGACACACGCGTACGACAGCTCGTTTTTTATTCTACCAAAACTCGGAACGCCGCGCCGAGTCTTGTCTCCGCGATCTCATTTAGCGACCGCGTCCGAAACCAACCTCGGAGTCCCGAGAGGTCCATTCTCAGAGGTAAGATATCTGATAGTACCGTCGCAGTGGACACGAGCGACGATGATTGTGCGACATTAACGAGTTGATTGATAAGAAAAAAGCGCGGACGTAATAATTTAACAACTGTAATATTATTAAATCTGTACACATATATCGAAGAAAACGAAAAAAAAAAAAATTTAAACAGAGAGAGAGAGAGAGAGAGGAGAGAAGAAAATCGGAGATATAATATATAATATACATTCTTCGCTCGTTAAAAATTGCCGAGCAAGATGTATCTCACATACATTTTAATCGTGCGTACCAGCGGAGAAAAATGATGCGGCACGCAATGGTCGGCGTATACGACGAGCGAGTTTTGCCCGCAAACGTCTGCGTTAATCGCGAACGAGGGTACTCAATTACGAAACACGAGCATTTAAAGGGGGCTACCTCAGCGTACCCTCGCTGACGAGTAAGCCGAGTCGTCGAACGCGAGTCCTTGCGATTGACTTCTCGAGGACTGACTACAAGGAAGACCTCCGGGTACGGTACTCCACCTAATCGCCAGGTCCTTTATTGCTAGCGGTTACTTTGGTTAAGTACCGGGGTCATTGAGAAAATTGTGGGCCTGTTTGCACTGTCAGCCAGTGGACTGGTTTTATTCGGTTAAGCCGACGGACAGCCTATACTTGAACGGAGCACCGGGCGAAATCGCTTTATTAGCCTCGACCGAAGCACGTAGGATGTAGATTTCACGACGTTCACGCTGGAAAATGCACGATTCTTTTTCCCACCCGATGATTCGAGGAGCGTAAAGAGAGGATAATTGTATTATCAACTTTGGACTCCCAATTCATTAATCATAAAATACGGCAATTTATTCAGTTATTCTCTAAAAGTCATTGTTACATCCAGTTTGTGATATTTTTAGACTCGTGCACTGAAATTGATGATTCGAATTGGAGATCTAAACGCCAATAGAAATCTTAACACGCATGATTTTATCGATCCTGAAGGATGGACTTTACCGAGTTGAGTGACGCGAGATAATTGAGAGATTCATCATTGGATCGACGTTGCCGCGCAATTTACGCTATCTCGACATCTAATTAAAATAATTATTGATTATTGCGAAAACATAGCGTGCGGACTGCCGCGGCACTTGTCTCTATCTCTCTCTAATCGCCGATGGATGACTGTCGTCGCCGCCGCCGCTCGCGTTTGACGACGTAATCATCGGCGAGAGCGTAGTAAAAACGATGTTGGCGAGCTCAAAGCCCTCGCATGTTCGTGACTAGTCATTGCAATTCGCTCGCGATATAAATAGTGGAAAATTTGCATATAAAATGACCACGTCCGATTATCGACATAGGCGGCTGACGAATGCCGGAAGACAAAAATAGCCCTCTTGAATTTCTCTGCTTTTTTTCCCTCCTTTTTCGATTTTCGTGTGGCTTGTATACAAACTTTTTTTTTTGCACCCTCTTATTAATTCCCCGGCGCCGCTCGCGATATAAATAACGCTGATTGACATGTAAATTAACCGGTTTGTTGTACCGTACCTTTGCACGACGACTCGCTTGACACCGGCTCGATTGTTTACGGATGCGAGTGCCGATTAAAGTTCCCCGGATCGTCACGACACGTGTTGTCATTCATCGTCCACGCTCACCGGCGCATTGATCTTTGAACTTACACGCGCCCGGCTTATGAAGGTGACAAGCGCGTACTTTGCCCCGCAAATCGCGCCGGCAACGTTTTAACGGAGGGGACTCCCACGCGCAATTTCACGGGAAGAATCTGAATTGGATGTATAAATCTCTCTACTCGACAATCTCGAGTCTCGGACTATGATGTAATCAGGATTGAGCAAGTCGAACGTACCTAAAAAAAAGATCGTTATCGCTGGATTTCATTGGGAAGCAGAGACAAAGAGAGTTCACGTTCTTCGGACTCACGGCTTTCTCGGTTCCGCATGAACGATACCCGGGAATAAAACCGATAGCGCGAAGGTGAAAATTAATTCTGCCTTCTCTCGCGGGCGCAAGTTTCTGCCCGAAGACGTCCAGGGCGGTGATGCACGGCCGCGATCTGACGGGGATGATAAGACTTCCTTAAAGACAATACGATAATTCGTGCCGCCATTTATCACGGGGCTGAGTATTTAACGAGAGCGATCTGATAATAAAGGCGATTTTTAATCTGGATTTCCTCCGGGGCGGGATCCCGGGTCCGGGATTCACGACTTTGATCGAGAGGACGGGGTGGGCCCGCGATCACCCCGGCCGTGGTATCGGTACCTTAATGTACCGATCGATCAATCGATCCCTCTCCCTCGAGGAACGAACGGCAGCACGAACACGTGGTAAGGCGGCCTCTCGTCCGATCTGCGCGCGAACACACACGTAGACGGCGGGTTGCACACGTGCGGATTGTGCGCGGATCTCTAAACGGATTAGGCAAATTCGGCGCGGCCGGTTAATTATCCGAGCGTATTTCGGAGGGGGGGGGGGAAAGGTCTCTTT
>VBVQ01000414.1:19938-60599 GCA_011636635.1 Tetramorium simillimum | reverse complement strand
AGGTTGCGCCGTCGGTGCGCGCCTCCAAGTCCGTATCGTGGCAAGGCAACAGCCTGGAAGACGACACCCCGGCAACGTCCTCGTCCCGGTCTGGATGGAAGGCCGGTCGACCGGGCGGAAAGAAAGAACGGGGGCGTCCCCTCCTCCCTCCCAGGTCCGCTGTTTTTTGATACCGCCGTGCGCCGCGGACCGCGCACAGGGATATGAAAAGCGCCCCGAGGCTAGGCAAAGTACGCGAAACTCGTTAACGCAACAGAGGTAAATACACGAGTGGAGAACGCGGCTGGAAATAAAGAGGCGGATGTGCGTTTCAAAGGGGACTCGTTTGATGTCGGCGTGTTTACCGCGAAATAAGCGTGATTACTGTTCAATCGTCCGGCAAAGATTAATACGTGATTTCGCTATCGTCATAATTTTAGTTATCGACTAGAATACGTTATTGATTAGTAGCTGCAGCAGAGCGCGTGGTCGTTTGATTCCGGTCGATTAGGTATTACGCGTTTCGTTGAGATTTATTTCTCCGATTTATGCTTCTTATATTATCTAAAATATTAAAACTCTACGCTCTTTAAAAAATATCTACTACTTGGGTCGGATGAGAGCTTCCTTGATCGATTAGGTGAAACAACGTGCAATCAGTTTGCGATCAAAAGACCAATATTTCCACATGTATAGAAACCTACATATACGTCGCTAACGACATCGTTTCCTGTCGGTTGCCGCCATAAGCTAGAAAATAAATTGCATCAGCGGTTATGGTAGCATTCTATTGGTTTGTCGAATCGTTTCGTCGATCAAACTTCGCGGTGCGATATTTCAAAGGTGAGGTAGCATTATGGCACACTGCAATAATATCTCGGGCAAATCGATCGATTTGTCGCTCATTTTATTGTCGATTTCAACGTTTGCGAGTTTACTAATCACGGTACACATTTTCTCCCCTCATTCATTTGAAGAATTACTCATATCGATACGCGGCATTGTTACGTGCCGTAACTCACGTGTCGATAATTCTATAGCAAGTTTCTAAACTTTCTAAATGAACAAAAACCCTACATTCGTCTAAATTTCGCATCTTTAACAATAAGTGTCGTAAAACCCCTTTTTGCCATCTAAGCGCCCTTCCAAATAAAGTCTTGTAAAAGGACAATTGTCCGTCTTGCGTTACATATGTCGCGGCTCGCACGTAACAGCATACACATGGTGTTCCTGTTGTCGTTAAAATTTCGAGAAAGCCGATTTCGATTCCATTAGATAAGTGAAGGCTGAGTGCAATCTTTACCGCGGGCTCCCAAGAGGGAACGAGAGGCAAGGAGAAATCGAGCCCGAATTTCCGAGGAACGACCGAGGCGCGACAGGCGCCTCGCGGTAACGGAGTTACATTTATTTGGTCCCCTGAGCGGGAAGGTGATATTTTTCCAAGGGGGAAACTTTCAAACGCCGACGGTGACTGCTTCTTGCCGTAAAAGAGCGGCATTGTGTCCACGCCTCTTGATTCCTTTCTCGCCCGCGTTTCACCTCGGGATATCGCGCTCTGTCTCTCCTCTCTCTTCTTCCTGGCGAGAGTATAAACACTTTGCGACGGCCGGAAGGCAGAAGTTTGGTCTGAATGGGCAGCACCGGGGTGGGAGGAAGTAGGCAGAAAGAAGGATAGATGGATTTATTTCTCGTCCGTTTCGCGTGTGCCCCGATAAGACGAAGGAGACGTATGAGGGCCCGTAAAGCCCGAATGTCCCTCGTAACTTACTGATTGACGAACCGCACTTCGATCTCAGGATACGGAGCCAAGTTACCGGGAGACTCGAGAGCGGACTCGCAAATTCGCTTGCTGCTAGCTGCAAAATTCCTTCTACGACACGAAAAGCGCTCACTTATTTAACGCAGCCAGCCTCTCGCAGTCGCGGCACGACCGCGACGTTTCTCTCTGTTCATGGAATACTCGTGGATTAAAACCGTCGCCTTACATGAAGCTCCACATAATGTTTAAACGAAAAATTACGCCGTCAGGCCGACGAATTATGGTAATTCGCAGATGAAAAGAGAATGTTCGGAGAAATTCAACGGAATAAGGCAAGCTGCCGGTTAATATGAAACGGCGTGAATAATTTAAACCGCGAAGACCGCTTTACCGCCGCGGCTTCCTAAAAATGGCTTCGCCCGTTTGTTTCATTTTGAATAACCGCCTACCGTTTTCCAGAGGCGTAAACACTTTATATTGAATTTTATGCAGCACTTTGTGGAGAAAACGAAGCAAGCGAGATACACAACGGGTTTTCACGATAGACAATTTTTTTCTTTCTAAATGTCGAAGGGAAAGGACAATCATGTGTATATTGCAATTTAGCGAAACGAAAGAAATATAATTTTATGTATGTGAAATATTTTAAAATTAGTATAACGCTACAATACGAATCTCTGGTTAATGGGACATTTTTTTAATAATATTCCATTGAATTCTCTATATAAATATTTTATATTCCGCTTCAACTCTGAATAATTAATTATTCGCAATAGGAATTATTAAAGTGAGATCATTTTGAGATCAAAATTTTCGAATTATTTTATGATAAATGAAACTGCTGTATCAAATCTCTCGATTTCTCATCTTTTATCAAATGTGTTTGTAACCACAGGTAAGATAATGGTATCATACAGACTCGGCTGTTACCGGATATTATTTCGATGCTGATAACAAAAATTCGAAATGCTCTGCATGTGTACACGTTATTTAATGCAGCTCGCTGTTTATCGTAAATTTAATACCCTCGCGATATCAGCTCGAGTCTGCGATCTGAATCCAGTAAATATTATCGTTACGAAGTAATGTGCTTTCGCTCGAGACACGCCAAGGGCCCGATGCTGATGTATGGTTCTGAGAAGCGTGCCGGAGTGCAACTGATAATTAACAGTTCATTCGAACACGCATAACTGCCACACAATTTGACATTGACGGATCGTTCATGACGATGAAACATTCAATGACTGACGAATTAATTTTGTGCATAATTGGGAGGAAAAGACATCGTTTGACATCCATTATGATGAGAATCGCGCAATTTGAAACGCGATAATTGCGCATTTGAAACATGCTAATTATCGCGACCGTACTCTATAATGTATCTTTATTTCAATGTCCACAATTTAGTTCGCTTATCGCAAATATTCGAGAGTAGGGAAGACAGAAAGGGAGAGGGAGGGAGAGAGATAAACGGCAAT
The DNA here is from genome assembly GCA_011636635.1 of Tetramorium simillimum. NCBI lineage: Eukaryota > Metazoa > Arthropoda > Insecta > Hymenoptera > Formicidae > Tetramorium > Tetramorium simillimum. The sequence goes on along the minus strand of VBVQ01000414.1, from coordinate 57,383 downwards.
AAATCCTCGATTAGGAGCAAACAATTTCGTAATGCGAATATTCTGTCCTTTACTCTCTACATTATACAGATCGCGAGAAGAGCTATAAATCAATATTTTGACGTATGTATATTTTGATGTACATTGAGAATGTATTTAGAATTAACTGACTACAAAATCCTGTTATTATGTGCATCATGTTCAATCGGATAATATAATTTATTAATTTATTAAACGATAATATCACTTTCTAAAAAATAATAGAATTCGTAAATAATTTTTAAAAGTATTTTTAATGCGTTTTAATATATTCTGGATTCGCATTTAAAAGCTAAAAATTCTGCTTTTAGTCACATTTGTTCATCCCATTGAGTTTCGTTTATAATACTATGCCCTTACATGCCGTATCTGTCGCATCATTCCTACATCTTTCTTATTTCGGCTCTCGTCTCTTGAAGATGCACCACAGTGACGCGACAGATATGCCGGACATATGCATCGAATGTAGCTCGATGGCAAGACTTGGCAGATGGATTCGATGCGGAACGTTACACATTCGCGGCACAGGCGCATTGTGTCGATCCTAATCCGATTACACGGCCCATTGAAGTCAGAAGTGCGATCTTTTAAAAGGGGCTAACGTAATGCGCTTGTTAAACGCCGCGAAGGCCGCATGGACCGGAGTCGAGGAGATCGATATTTTCTGCGACGTGCTCCCCGGCCAGCGGCGTAGAAGGATACGCGTTGCCAACACAATCCTCCCGCCCTCGCCGTCAGCCAGATAATCTGGCGGGAAGCTCGTTACCCTCGTTGCCGCTCGTATTGCGGAATTACCGTAGTCCTCGAATTTGTACCGCGAGCGAACCCTCCTCACCCTTGGACGCTACTGCTATCTTTACTGGTTGCGGCTGGACGAAACCAGTATAAAAGCATCTCGAGTCGTATCCTTGCCGCGCTTATCAATAGCTATACTGAAAAACTCGCCGCGTAAATCCCTGACGAAGGTTTCCCGCATATTCCATGTTTTCCAATATTGTGAAAGGTGCGGCTTTCGATATACCGTGAAAGCTGCTCATACGCTATTTCTGATCATCCGAGCATAGTTTATAGTTGACAGAAATATTTCTGTACAAAAATGTCTTACATATTATGTAATATATATTTGCACACACTACAAAATTAATTTTCGAGCAAACGTTGCATCAGTATTTGAAAATTTAATAAAAATTAATAAAAATTTTATATGAGCAAATATTAAAATAACTGTTATAAAATAATAATTTAATATAAACATTTCCTTTTATTTCTATTTTCTATTTTATATGCGCAATATTAACTTTTAATATTATAATTTTTAATTAAAATATCTTTGCTGACTCGCAATGTTTTTCTGGAATATTTTGAAATGCACTGATATAAACAATTCTCTTTCTTCAATGTTTTTATTAATATTCTCTTTAAATATTTTTTTCAGAATCATTCAATGGTGGATGTAGAGCTTGCGGGGAAACAACGAAAACTACTTTGAAGTCATCGTGAGTTTGTAGACGGAATCCGACAAGGTAAGCAGATGAAATATTGTACAAACGTCGTAAAAATATGATAAAGATGAGGAGCTATATTTTGCGTTGAGCTATCTGCTAAATGCCTTGCTGTCATAATTGGATCTCCCCTTGTATGTTAGCTGCGAACACATTTTCTCGTTTGCAACGCGACGCCGCGGGCGTTGCGGAACACTGGCTTTTCCGTTCTTTGCTAGTTACGAATACAGAATACAGACGATTCTCAACATTCTACATGTTCAATTTACTTTTATTATTTTGCATTTTTCCTCCGATATCAAACCTTTCGTTTAAACGACACAATCTCAGTAGACTATTTCTTTATATAGAATTAAAAAATCGATATAACTTCGACATTTTAATATTTTATATTCTTAACAATGAACTTTAGTTTAAAAAAATTGACCTATTTAAAATAGAGAAAAACTAAATTATCTATTAACATTGAATAAGCTATTTTAAAAACTGTTTTAAATAAATTATAAATATATCAGAAGAATCGCTTCTCTTCTCTTTAAAATATGAATATTGCATCTGCCATATTAATGAAGAATGCATAATGCTACTAATGGTGGAAGCAGCTACACCTACTTTCCGTAGATTCTTTAGTTCGCCATTTACTCAAATTAAAGTCCATTTAATCGAATCTGATAGGAGTGCAATGGCACATGCTGTGCTCAATTTTAATATACAAATGGAGCCAATATACTCTAAAAGAGATAATTGCATTAGGCCAACTCGATACGGATGCTCATAATTCAAGAACCCATTGCCCATCTATTTAGGACGTCCACGAGCGACGTGGCGACCCTTTATTTAAGTGTACGCCGCCCCTGGCACTCGCCATGCTCCTCCATCCGCGACCGATCGAGAACCGTCGAATAAATGATCGACGAAACGGGAGAAGAAATTTATATCTCATTTATTCGATATATACTTTCCCTTAAGTACAAAGTACGCCTTTCATCTCCCTTTTACTTGCGAACGTTGCTACGTGCATGTGTGTACATTGATAAACGCGTAAGTGCCATTCAGGCGAAATTTAATGCTGAAGATGCATGACCTAAATTTATGCGACAGCAGAAATAGTTGGAGAAAGTACTGGCAATAACTGCTTACTAAATAATTTATGTCGCTTGAATAAAATATATATTTATTTAAGACGAATGAAAGATTGAAAGAGAAATTTCTTTCCTATGTTAAAACCCGTCTAATTGATTCCACGTCTTTTGCATATTGCATATTTCTATCGTTCAATTCTTATTTAAAAATAAATTTTGTTAAATTAAAAATGGAATTTTAATTTGATAAAATTTATAATTAAAACTAGAAGACAATTAAAATTGGAAGACGATTAAAAATGAAAGATTTCCTGATAAAAAAATAAAGTTTTTACATTTCCGAGTATGTATATTAATTAAAAATGGAAGATTTCCTAATGAAAAAAATGGATAAAGTTTTTACATTTCCGAGTATATACATATATTGCTGTCGTCATAAGAGACATAACTCCGTCGGACGAAACTTTATATTTGCTTTATAAACATTTTCCTTTTACTCTAGCGGAAATGTTTGCGAATGCAATAGGACAGGACAGAACGCGGAATAATACGGAAAATCTCAATTCCCGACGGAAATTTCTCAAGTGCACTTTGCCACACAATAACGCGTACAAAGTGCAATGAAATCCTCACCGTTATAGTGTTGCAGTTGAAGTGCAATTGTAGTTCGCACTTTGAACATGATGAGAGTGGTAATAATAAAAAGCGCAATTCATGTAAAGTATTTGCGTATTTTAACAAAGTTTCCATTGTATCGTAGCAGAGAGTTTGTTTTGACTAATAATATTGTGTGCACATACAGAAGTACATGCAGAAAGTTCGGCCAGAATAATATTTACTAACAATAAATAAAATATGTACTTTTACTTTACAAAGTTACATAATGAATATTTAAAAAAAAAAACACATAGAAAATATATTTTTATGGGTCGTATATATTCGGCGTTGAAAAAACTGGTTAAAAAAACTTGTCCATTCTTTCTCTATTACAAATAAAGGAATGCAGCCACGATTTTTCGATAAATGCAGACCGAAGGGATTAAGTTGAACACATTTAAAAACGGTCCGCAACAAATTTGTCTCTCATTAAAATTCCCGTTTCTCTTGTCATTCACGTTGCGAGTGGCAATAGCAGTTTTATCCTTTTACGAAGCATGAAAACCCTCCGACGATCTCTTTAACGGGGAAACACCGGGCTGGCCTGACTGGCTTGAATCCCGTTTCGGGCCGAGCGGGTGGCGCAAAAAGCGCCCGCCGCGCGTATTTTCCACGGCGATCTCTCGCAGGAGTCCGGGGTATCCTGGCAACCGGCGACCCGGCCGGCTGGATCACCTCCAAGGACAACGATCTGGGTTAACGTCGCGAATTCGTGCCGACGCCACCGCCATTCCGTCTTTCTAAGACACGCCTGACGAATTGGCTTTGAAGCTTACACCGTTGCCAAGCGAATCGATTCGCCCACGTTTGTGGCGATGTTACGGTAAAGGGATATCCCGGAGGAGATAAAGCCCGGGGAAATAAAGCGGATAAAGAGGTGCGAGCACGTTGCAAATTTTTCGGGTCAGGTCGATATATGCGTCGATCGTGAGCGGGCGAGGTGTTATTGCGCGACGGTTCGCAGAGCCCTTCCGCTACCCCCCGGGACGACGTGGCGTGCGGTACATTGCAAATGCGATGCAACGTCTTACGAAAAGTCTGGAGAACGTATATACCGACTTGTAGCCGCGTTTACACGTACGCTTCGGAAAGAACGGTTGAAAGAAGCTTTCGCTGGGAAGGCTAGTATTCACACGCAAGAAAATGATTAGCCAAGGAAGCTAAAATATAGCTGTGGAACTGCCGCAGCTTGATGTTTCATTAAAAGAAGGACAGCTAATGTTGTCACTACCAAAGCTCAATTTTTTTAGCTATTAAAATTTTGGTGCTGCAATAAAAAATATTCGCTGCTAGCGAACCAAATAATGTTTAGATAAATCCATTATGCTAATTTCTCTTCGCAATAGTACTCAACTGAATCAAATTGAATGTTCAGTTTCACGCAAGATGACGAGGAATGGCTGCTACTTTCTTAATTATTCATAATAAACAACATTTTTAATTTCACTTAATAAAATTGTATTTCTTAGCAAATGTATTTTATTTCTAACAGCTAATTATGAGCAATAACAGCAAACTTTGAACTAATTAATGACATTCAGCTAATGTTGCTGAGTTATTTTTTTGCGTGCGAGCCGAGATGTGAAATTAAACTTTAATTACTGTAGCGCCATCGAGAATTAGAACGCCGCGATGTCTCGGCACTGATATTTCGTATATCGCTAGCATTGTAGGTAGAAATTGTGGAATTCTGTCGCGAATACGGGCGGAATTATGGATTGCGTGGAAACGGGTTCTGAGTTATATTATGCGAAGGATATCGAATTATTGCGCGAAACCGCGAAGTGGCTGTGCTTAACTACATGTTACGGCGTAGACGGAGGAGGGTACGAAATCACTGACCTTTCGCTACAGCTCGCACGTAACGACTATATTTTTAGCGCCGCTCCCGGCATACCGCCCCACGTATTTCGCATTAGAGCGAACTTTGCACTTTAATAAACCATTATATCGTCATTGTTCGAAAATGTTTTCAACGTTCCCCGTAATTGATCCCAGAATGATCGATCCCGGACTCAATCGATTCGTTATATTAACCGAAGTGCGATGAGCCGCGTATATTACGAGATTTCAGATCCTATCTTTCGACCCAGATACATACCATACGTACCTATGTCAGGCGAGTGCACTCATGTCGATGGGGTCACTGTAAATGTAGCGTAAGCGGAAACATCGATGCCATAAGGTCTCTGGCACGTTAAACGTGGTGCCCACGCCCGTGCAGTATGCGCTTAGGTCTCGACGTGACCACCCGGTATATTTATTATATTTGTTCAAGGCCGATGCGTTTAATGCCGTGCCTGCGTAATAATTCGTATAATACGCAGCAATATGCTGCAGCATTGTCTGGGCCGATCGAGAGTGGGCTCAGAGGGGTGGAATGGGGCGGAGGGTTGGAGATATAAAAGCACCATGGGTGGATCACGGGGCGGAATTACGGTGCGTTCAACCTGCGAAAGGGTAAATTTGACAGATGCAACCAAGATATCGATTAGGCGGGCGAGCGTTATGGCTACACGCGTTATCAGAGCTCCGACATTTTTTTTTACGTTTTATTCTATAAAACTTTCGCGGATACCTCTAACTTTCGCGACGTCGTCACTCGCAATAAAACGACCGTGCGTGCGCACGGTTTGGAGAGAAAGATTTGAATGACATGGTTGGAAAGTTCACGGATCCCCGTCACTGAATTGCGATCGATGTTAAAATTGAACGGTAAAATTTTTTACACGAGGTATCCCGTAGCTTTGCGTATAATTGGAAACACTCGATAGCTCTTTAGCGCTTCGAAAGGGTCAAGTGTGATCGTCGAATAATGGAATAACGATCATTGAGATGAGTTCTCGTCTCCTCTCGCTCGTAGCATTCGCATGCGTTGCTGGTGTTCATTTGCTATTGAATGCCGCGCGTGTTATTGTGCGTATGTGTGTCATGTTGTTGAATAGCTGTAGCTTTCCAACGTGTTTTTTAACGCATTATCATATGGTATAAAACGGACAATGAACTTATGTTATTTCGAGATCCGCGTACATAAAATATTAAACAGTTCAAAGAAAGAGTAACAGTAATTTTTGTGGACGATTATTATGCGATTTTTCTTGTCGCAAATATTTTCAAAACTTTAGTCATATCGTGCTTACTACGTCAAGTATAGTTAATATTTAATTACTTTTGTATTGTTTGCTAAAAAAATTTTCCTAAAAATAGTTAATAATATTTCTTCATCTAATCAAATTTTTCAAAGAGTATTTCGTTGTACATCAAAAGTCTGATGCATCACTGTATTTTATGTACAGTACGTAGATATCCATCATATTCATGACAGTGGCGTCCATGTTATCTTACTCAAACGTGGAGAGTACCAGGCTATCATATAATATTATAAGAACCTACATAAGTATATCCTTTATATATTGAATAAGAGGACAAAGTGCGAAATATACGAGGAAATGATAAAAATACATCAGGAAAGAGAGAGAAAAGAAAGTACCAACGACCAAACAATGAAAAACGCGATAAAGAGAGACAGAATGTATCGTACCTCATACAGCGAAAAATATAATATATTTTTTGATATTCTGTTTTGAAAGCATCAAAAGTATATAAATATAAAATTATCCCACGAAAGAACCTCGTAAAAATTTTACATTAATATTTTAGTGTCGTACATTACAGTATTTCAATGTTGATGTTAAAACTGTTGCAAAAAGCGTCAATATTCGCGATATAGAAATTGCGGTGTCATTATATCTTTGAATACATATTGTACAGAATTTTATATTTTATATACGCGTAACATGTGCCTAAACCATATTGGTGTGCAGACGGCATATATCATATTGCGTATATTTTTTAACGCGGACGAAGTTGCACGAGGATAGCATATAACATCAAAATCGAATATATTCGTATTTATTTTATATACTAGAATGTATGAAGTCCGACTACAAATTTCGTATATAACGGAAACTCGATATTGACAGCTGAAAATCTGTTGAAAATCGGTCACTGAAATCAATATCGAGTATCCTACGATATGACTATTTATTATGTTATTCCCAGTCCAAAAGTATTAAGATTTGATTTTATTATTTTACTATTTTCCTTCTTGTGTTGTGTGCCACACACATCCGGCGCTGTGCTTCGAATGACCATGACAAACGGTCGCGGTCCAGTTTTCGCTTGGATCAATTCCAAAACATCGTAACACGCGAAGTACACATGTCCTATGGCGCGTCCACGTATCTCACCAATTTGTTGCGGGCGAAAAACACAAGCGCACTACTCGCGCGTTCATATTTTACGTATACTTCCTTCCGCCGTTTTCCGATACACGCGTTTCATGCCTGTCCCACGTATGTCATGGGCGCAGCTGACGGATTGGCGCAACGCGTGACGATTCCGGAATGCAGCACTCTCTCGGAACTTAACGGTGTAGTCACGGGTGCGCGTTTCATTTCTAATGGAAACAATCGGACATTGTAAAATATCCAACTGTTTTCTCTCGCAAGTCTGATCATTTTTTATTTATTTCATTATAATTTATTTAAACTCTTTTTATACAGTGAAAATATAGTCTTAATAGACTTTATCGCGAGATATTGAGATTAATTCTGGAATTAATTATTCCGCTGGTAAAAACACTTCTATTCACTGCTCTTCACGTTAATCATAGTATTGATCCAATCTTTCGTGTGGAAAAAACGACAGAATGTATTGTAGAATCATAACAAGTTTCACGTGAGAAAAGAGATAAAAATGAGACGATATAAAAATATTTTTATCTTGCGGTATATACACGGCAATGAGGAGACACTAAAATGGAGTGTCGGCGCGAGAAAGTTGACATATCCACATTCTCAAGAACCGCTCGAGCTCCTCGTCGCCTCTTCGGTCGAAATCGCGATGCATGCCCGCGGCCGTCTCCGTCGGTTTTCCGGCATTCTAATTTACAACCTGTCAAAGCTATGTGCCGGGCCATCACTCAGGCACTCATATCGCGGAAAATATGCATAATTCATGGAGCCTGGCGTGTGCCGCGTACAATATTCCGCGAAGGTCGGGCGGACGAGCGCTACCCGAGCCTCGGCTCGCGATCGACCACTTGAAAACTCGCCGCTACTCGAATTTGTATGCTCGATGTGGAGCGCCGTGAGCCCCGGCGGATGGGGTGCATTCAGGCGCACCCGCCGGGTTCATTTGAAATATCTAAATGGATTAATTTTATCGATCGAATCGCCGCGTTCAACCGGGACGCGGGAGACGAGACAACATTAACTCTGTGCCTATATCGAGGAGATTTAACGAATTTCTGATGCACGATAAAATGCGCCGAAACAATGAAATATCGATGAAGAGTTTTAACGACGTATAGATACTCTTAAAGATGTATAATAGCATTTCTCTAGTCAAATGACGATCTACATTCAATAAATTCTAAGATAATAAAATTAATTAATTAAGTAATTTTATTTTATTTTTTTATCAACAAAATTAGAAATATCTTAAATGTTTAATATATTATTTTATATATAATATTAATAAATATCTGCATTACTTTTTTAAAAAAGTTTTATATTATTGTAAATACGTGATAAACTGATTATGTTTTTTGATTGATATGTTCGTTGAAAGATCTAGTTTACATTAATATGTTTTTTATTTCGTTGTTAATATAAGAAATATAGATAAACGGTCACTATTTGCAATAAGAGATTATGTCTTACAGACAGTCAATTTTCTCGAAAATAATACGGTAAATTGGTTTCAAATTTTACAAAATACATTAACAACAAAGTACATTAATGAATATCTTAGTCAAATATTATGACAATGGTGTCATCTTTGAAATTCTGACATACATCTTTAAAGAGTGTCATCTGAAATTGCATAGAATTTTCTTTTTAATCTATTATATATTATCTCGAAGCTCTCTTATTATTTTCACGTCGAGAATTGGAACAATCAAAACTGCAAATTGTGTCCAGCGAAGAATTGGTCGCGAAATAACAATAATAACGCTAGACGGGTAACGGTTTTAAAAATTGTTATCCTTACGTTTCCTCGAATGCCGCAGACCTATCGTTATTCTCAAGAATCATAGCAATTCCTCTCACATGCACAGCGATGCATGCATAAAAGCGCGCATTGTGCTGCTTCCTTCCTTCCGCATTTCCGCCAGTTTTTATCGCACGATCGTCGTCCCGCCTTTCATTTTTGCGAGTCACGTATGAGAGGCACGACGGTCCCGACGTCGACGAATAAAGAGGATAACCGGCCGGGGGGACAGCAACGATCGCGACGTTCGTCGTCCCGACGACGGCCCCCGGATTATTACGGTAAAGGTCGACGAATTTCCCCGGCAGCCGGGCGTCGCGTTGTCCGCCCGTGCGGAATCCGTGGGGAAATGCGTCGCGTCGGGAGGAAACTGCATGCACACACGCACGCACCGCCTGGCTCGATACGACATACGATGCGAACGGCCGTGTTCCACGGTGCGGCTCGCGTTCCGCGTGTAACACGTGTCTGTCAGCTCGGCGAGCCCCGGCGCCCTGTCACCCGCATCTTCGTGGAACGCCGTGTTCGCTAATACGGTCCCTTCATCGTCGACACGCTATCGACAAGTCCACCGCTCCCACGTGTGCTATCGACTTTAACGCACGACCGATCGCGTCGTCACGCGAAATGCAACCGTCTTCGACGAAATCTGATGAATTATGCAAGTTACGCCGTTGTAGGCGGTGATATCTCTTTTTCACACTGTCACGATGCGGCGAGTCATGCAAGGGGATGATTTTCAAAGTATGAACGTTTCTCTCTGGTATTTGATGTTCACACCTTTGCTTTTGTTATTTCAATCGTTCTTTTTTTATATATAATCATGAAGATTTCATTCTTTTACAAATATACAAATTTTTGGGTCATTTTTATTTTTACGTGATATAATTTATATTGAAGCGAATATTTTTTTCCACGATTTATCATGCTAATCTTAATTCATGACGCTTGACACGTAACGTAATTGTCCACATTACAATGAAATCGATAGTTTTAAAAGTGATGTGATAGTCGATTTTAATTAGCGCTAAATGTATTGATTTTAGGACTAACTAGGACGAATCAATATACCAATATAATAATAATGGTGACTAATTCTGTAATTAAATTATCCTAGATATGTCAGCTTCTATTGTATTTTAAACGCTGTCGTTTTAATCTATAGTAAATGATGAACAAGTTTTAAATAATCACTCTACAAGTCTCCTATGACGTTCTTGATATTAAATTACATTGTACTAACTTCACGCTTGCTGACGTTAATTTTTGACTTGTTCGCTTGAGAAGTAGGTTAGATAGGTCATTATCGTTTCCGACGATTATAACAGCTCTTATAAAAGATGATCTTCCGTGTTCTCGGTGCTTCGTAAATTTTGTCCCATAGAATTAACGCCAGCTCTTCTCTTGTATACCTGAGACTTTAGTTACTTCCCTGTTTACCACCTGTCTGCCTCTGTTATCAAGCTTGCCTAGCCGTAGGCGTTGAATTCATTGGAAGCGGTACAGAAAGCCGGTGTCTTACAGTTCATAGAACAAGGTCTTTGGTTAATGGTTGGAAAAGCCTTTATGCAGCATGATTGTGGCCCAGTGAGCACAAAAAAGTTAAATTTAAAATTGCACGCAGTTATTAATTTATATAAGCTTCTGCAGTCATTAATCGTATTTAATATTAGCCATTTTCTACCGAACATGTTTTATTTATTTTGGAGGAAAATATAAAAGTTTAAATATCTGAATAAGAATACCTATAATTTATGGTAGAAAAAAAGTAATAATATTAAGTGAGCTTAACGAAGTTTAGATATACATATATATAAATGAGTATCGTAATCTCCAGAGCGAGAATTGTGTGGTTCTTTCTCCGTAGAGTTTTACGTAATTCTTGCGGATAAAAGAACTTCCGACGAATGAAATCCTATTGTACCTGAAGTTTTATCAGGTCGATCCCTCCAATACTCTTTTTTTGCTTTTATCGAAATCACTCGGAATAAATGTCTTCAGAAAAATGGTGGTAATGTTTGCATAGACGACGTCTTTTCTTGCCCAGATTTGAGGGACTTCTGTTTTGAATAATGGAAGATATGGGATGAATAAAATTTTAGATCGTCGTCAGACTTGAAGATCTTGTCGGTTTCAGCTTGATCCATGATTTAAAAGATCTATTAGATTTACCTATAATATGATAAAAAAATAAAAATTTAAAAAAATTTTCTTTGTATCGAATTTTATTAAAATTTTGTTCGACATATTAAAAAGTTACGAATTATAAATATATTATAATTATATATTATAAATATACTTCAATCGTAATTGTATTTATGTTAATTGATAACGTGGTTATCATGATATTTTTTCGTTTTGATTAAGACCATTTTCGGTAGCTGTAGCGACCGATGAGGGACATACGCTAACAACGACGAGTTTTAGTCCTCGTTAAAAAGGGCTTAACAATAATCCGGTATTGATCACGTTGGAAGATTCGGTTCTCGACAGCCGCAAAGGTGGAATAAAATTCATCGACTGCCATGATCCTGAGAGTACATCAAAGCCGATAAAGCGAGGGAGGACAGTCGCGACGGGATCGAGGGACGTCCGCGGGACGGAACGGAGACTAAATGTAGCGTATAATTTAGACAGCAGCTGCGCGGCGCGACAAATATAATTCGACGCATCAATCTGCGGCTTCGGGGTCGAACTTCGCCTATGAGAGGCGCGTACTAGTGTTACATTGAACCACCATGCGGTGCATTGAGCTACCGTATTGTGTTCCATCCCGAAGGCGCCCATGTGACATGATACATTTAAAATGACACAGACACCCATAGTGCGTTTGAAAGAAGAGCAAGGCGGGAATTTGTGAAATTCTCTGATTGAAATAAATCGAATGAAATTTTTAACAAGCATGAACTTAAAAGCGATCATTAACTCAAATAGTCCCGTGTATTTCTTATTTAATGGGCATGTAATTTATCGGAGATGCTTTGTACGCGCCAGGAAAATGGAAAGGAGCGAAAAAAGCATCATTAGGACGGAGATGCAGAGGGAAAATGGAGGAAATGACGGCAAACGAATATTAATACCGATGTACTGTTACTTACGCAACGGCAGTTTGCGCGAATATTGATAAAGAACTTGGAGGGATCGCCCTGTCACCCTACGTCTTTGCGCCATCGCGATTCATAAATGCAAAGGGTCGCGTTGAAGAGAAACGATTAATCATAGCGACGTGCAATCTATTGTCAAGCGTATTCATCATTTGCAAAATATGTTGATTATTTGGAGATGCGCTCGCATGATGGATTCGCGCGGTAATCCTTCCGCGGCGAAGATATAGTACGGTCAAGTAGGTGGACATTAATATGAATGTCTACTTATACCACGAACAATTTGGAAATGCTGTTCATTGTAGACAGATTTTGTACTGTCAATACGAATCTATAATAATAGTCTCTGTATTTGGGTATTGCAGTATTGAGCGCTGCTTTCGTCAACCGAACACATAACGGGATTATATTCCTCAGATCGAAGAATTACTGGTTATATTTCATAGCAGTTTATTATTCGGAAAAGGAATTTAGAATATCTTTGATATCAAACAGAAAATGTTATAAACTATGAATATTACATAAATCGAACAAGGAAGATAATGATGGATCTCAGACGTGAACGGTTACAAAGTTATTTAATATTAAATGTAGTTAGATTTTATGGGGAGTTTTGAAATACGCGAATCTCTCGAATATTATTAATGCCGATATATTAACAATTTTAAACATTATACATTTGTCATTGTCTTAAATAAAATTCGATTATTGAAACATATTGAAAGACTTAAATATCGCAATTGAGTGGTTATTTGAACTCGAGTTTGGCGCGTAATTTGGTGAGAAAATTGGAGATGTCTGAAAACAAAATTGTGCGGAATTATCGATTAAGACGAAAATATCTCGGGCTTGTAGAAACTGACATATTTACTTCAGAAAGTTTATTAGCTTCTCTCGATGCGGTTTGAAGTTTAGAATATTCTCAACAGTCGACAATTTCGAAACCTTACAAAACATGAAATTATTTGTCTATTTCTTCATCATGAACTTCCAAGTGGCATGCAGAAAATTACCAGAACAGAGAGATTGACAGTTTTGAGATAATTATTCACGATCTCAATTATATCATACGGTTAAGTTACTAAATTACATAATATATAAATAGCAAACGGTTGAGAAGAGGGAGAGGGGCGGGGAAAAGAAACCAAGTTTGCGAAAATCGATAAGAAGGAAGAACGAAAATGTACATGTCTAAACGAAGACGTACGTGTCTAAACACATGAGAAATATTGCAGGAAAAGCGATTTAATTATACATAGAATGTTCTTAGAAAAAATTTCAAGACATTAATTATGCTTGTGCATTCAATTTTTTATAATAATTATTATTTTACTCATACATGTATACAACGAGTAATATTGGTCAAATAAAATTAAAAATAACTTTCCCATTAACATAATTTTTATCTATAGAAAATATCTACTTATATTAGTTATAATATAGCACTCATATCTAACTGACAATTATTATTCTAACAAGTAAAAATTTGAAATTCATAACTGAAAGTATGAAGGTATGCTGAAGAATAGCCATCCCTCTTGTGAGACTCGCTCGGTCAGTTCGTTGACCTATTAATTCTCTGCTGAAAGGAGGGTTCGTATGTGTACTGAGTGCGGCGACGCCTCCGATATCGAGAACGTGACTGGCTTCGCCTTTTGGAACCTAAACATCTCACCGAAAACACTTACGTGGCTCTCCAACACCGTCGGCTGTAACAAAACGAATGACGCCATCGACCGTGTCGGAGCTAACTGCTTAACGACGTTTCGATAAACTTTCCGGTGGGACCGAAAATTCCGCGTCGCCTTCGCCACCTAATATTTCTTTCCCGGTGCTGCGATAAATTTCGACTTGCATGATAAAAATAACATCAGAGCGCCGCGATAATGAGTGGAATGTGTGAAAATAGATCTGCGACGCAACGAACGTCAGAATGCTTTTTTGCTTTTACAATGACCATAAAAACATGTCTGTATGACGTAACAAAGTACGAAATATATTTTAGTATATCTCTAACGCTGTAGATAAAATATAATTTAAAAAAGTATTAAAATAAAATTTGTCATTTCTATCATATAGATATTCTACACTGAAAAAAATTCTGGTTAAAAACGGACGAATCAGAAAAATCTCGTAGGTGTGATCAAATATTCTGGTTATTATAAGTTATAAAGTATGAATTTTATTATAATAACCAGAATTTCTATTATAACAACCAGAATATTTGATTAATTCTACAAGATTTTTTGATTCATTCATTTTTAACCAGAATATTTTTTTCAGTGTATGTTTAAATATAACAGCAAAGACAATCTTCCAAGTAAATTAAAATAGAAATGGTCAATTTCGTTACGTAAATTGTTTTCACGAAAAATTTGTACTAAAGTTACTGTGTATATAAAATTACAGGGAGGGGACTCGACATATTCCCGGACACAGTGTGTTTTTTCGCGAGATTCCCATGGGACGGGGAACTGACAAAAGTCCGTCGCGCCAATGGTAAGTACAAAATTAAGGGTCGTCCCGAGATGTTCGGTAAAGGGGATACGCTCCTATGGTCTCCCGGGGCGCATCTCCTTGGAAAGGTTCCTGGTTGACGTGCTAGATGCGCTAACACTAGCTGCTGAATGTACCCCTCGCATGCCTAGCCGCGGATCCGCTCATGTATATTCCACTCGCAGTTGCACGCACCCCATAAAGAGAAAACAACGATCTCCGCCTAGTGTATGACTTTCCGTTCCGCAATAAGCAGCGTGTCCTTTATCATACTGCTGTATATGTGTGCGGTCCTTATGTCCCGGCGTATGTGACGAAAATTTCAATATCCGGCCGAGAGGCACAAAAGCCGCCGGAAAAGTCGAAATAAAGCGAAGTGGGTTACTATGAAATACGGAAGAAGGAATCAAGCGGAATCTTTGGCATTTTTATCGTCTATCTAAATTTCCATTTTCTTCGTGAATACCTTAGCCAGATGACACAAGCGTTAGCGCGAAATAAGTTTATATTATTTTCATCTTTCACGTGAATAAGGACGTGCTATTTTCCATCCAATCCTTGTTATTAACTTGAAAGGTGATAAAAGAAAATACAGATTTGCAATATATTCTTAGTTATAGTTATAAAATATATATAGCTATACCGATAGCTGTCCCCTTTTTACTTGCTATGAGTGACAATATTTGATTATTTGATATTTAAACCAAGACATAAACATGTTTTCTAATTTCTATTATTAGTTCCACAAGATTTGCGGCAATATTTTTTGTTCAGTTTGAAACTAATCTGTTCTTAGTGAAAATTGGTTAAGCATTATCTTTAGTCACTCAACCAATTTACTCAACTTATAATTAATTAATCGAGCAAAAGTCCGTTTAATTGAATAAAAAATAGAATCTTGTCTATTTGATTTACGAGGTTTCGTTGATTATTAATTAATGTTTTGGAAACTGTATAATTCCACAACTTTTTTTATTACGGCATTGATGTCATCTCAGTTGCGAGTTCACTCCTTTTTTACGATATGCGCGCGTTCGCATTTTCTTATAAGCAAGATCTTATAACGAGAAGTGCAATATTTTACCAGCCAGACGTTAAGTCGCGAGAACAGTTGCAATAAAGAGGTCCATAGACTGGGGTATGAAAAAATACGCTGAAAATGTGCGAAGAAGGATCAGGGATTTCTATTTTCACAATTCATCGTAAACAGATCGTTTATATAATATTTCATAAAAGTCTATTTACGTTACACAATCTTGATGGAATAAATTAACAGTATCAATTTAATTCTCCATCGATTATTATTTTATAGAATATAAACTCAATTACAGTAAACATTATTTCTGTTTTTATCTTATATAAATGTCATGTATACTACAGTAATCAATTAATACAATATATTAGCGAGCTATAATTATTAGCAAATTATAATTAAAACTGCTGTTCGTTTTATACAACATATTTATTAAATTATGATCAATATCTCTTTATTAAATTTGTCATGTACGTATATTCATCCATATATGTCAATTTTTCATGTACATACATGAAGCGAACAGAATTATAATTCTTGTCTCTCCTAGCAAGTAATATTCTACAATAACAAGTCATTCCGCGCGATTATTCCAAAGCTCAATGCCACGTCAGTATTGGTTTGAAAGAAACCACATATTTCGTATATTTCGTACAAATATTTCATAACGGTGGGATTAGCTAGCCTTGACCTTGCTGTGTGTGTTTGCGGCGAATGACACGCGCTACCTCGTACAAAGCCACCACATACCTTGTCGGTGAGACGCGACGGAGCAGGTAATCAGTATGGACCGCACCGCTTGTTGTCATTATTATTTTTCGAAACGCAGTTGCTAGAGACATTTAAACGCTATTGTTCTATACAATTATTAAAATTAGACTGTCGGCACGCGATTAATTAACTCTTATAATTAATAACTCGTGAATGATGGTTGCTTATTCAAAGTAGATATCTCATATGAATTAGTTTCTTCGAAAGGAAATAAGAGGAATAGAAAATAATGAATTATAAATGAATTATCATTGCGATATTTATTGCAAGAGTTCTTTCTTTCTTTCATTGTATTTGATTCGCGATGTTCGCGATCCTTTAAAAATAGAGCGACAAATAAAACTCGACAAGCGGAGGATTCTAATGAATTGCCATGTGTACAAATGGCGCGTTTGTGGTGAGCGGACAGATATTAAAATATGGAGTTAATTACAATTTATACGTATATTCTTGCATCGCGACGTGTATTTTATATCGTCTTTCCAATTTTTCACCCATTGAAACGTATGATTTGCATACTTTCTAATTAAAAATACGTAGCAATCTTAAATTACGAGTAATTCTAGTAATGGAAAATTCGGATGCGGATTATTTCGTGATATTACGAGTGATAATTATTTCTTCGATATTCAGAATAGATTGATTTCTTTACGGTAGATTTAATAAGAAATTCTTAATTAGCTATTAACTTAATTTATTGACTAAGCGAAATGGATCGACTTCGAGTCGCGCGGTCTCGCGACGCGTAAATACGTAAGTCATAATTAACTCCGTATTTTAATATTTGCCGTGCAATATGAATTCGTCGTTTGTATTTACGGTGATTTATTAAAACTTTCTACTCTCTGAGATTTATCTAACTGTTAATTTTCGAGACGTCGCAAAATATTTCGAGTAAATCATATTGCAATCTTCGTGCGATTTTATTTTTCTTGCATTTATTTTTCGCGTTATTTTCTCGTATTATTTTTTTTCTGTCACATATAAAGCGCACGACGCGCTTTATGATATGTGACAGATATGTCGTGTAAGATGTCACACGATCATCGCATATAATTAGTGCGCGAGTGATCATAATTCATGTGAATGTCTGAGTGCAACGAAAAAACCTGAGAGAAGAGTAAGTACAACGTATTATTTATTTATTATTTGTTACCTGAACATTGATCTCCATAATGGTTATATATCGCATTTCATATGCGTTTAAAATTTATAATTCCTTGAATTCTTTATATAAGAACTGGAGATTTTTATTTATAAAATTTTATGAGAGAAAGTTTATATTTAAAAAAAATATTTAATTATTATTTGAAATTATCGTTATTTTTTATTAGATATTTACTTATTTAAAACAGACGAGTACGTAAAATATTTAACGAG
Source organism: Tetramorium simillimum (assembly GCA_011636635.1). Lineage (NCBI taxonomy): Eukaryota > Metazoa > Arthropoda > Insecta > Hymenoptera > Formicidae > Tetramorium > Tetramorium simillimum. The sequence goes on along the minus strand of VBVQ01000414.1, from coordinate 39,283 downwards.
TGAACAGAATATTTTTTTGTCGATAATAAATTATTAATTTTTGTGTGGATATATAACATACATATACCTAATTATAAATAAAAATCTACCGTGAAATTCGATACTACTGATAGATAATACAGTTTGGGTTTAACATTCATTATTACAAACGAAATATTATATGTATCATGTTATCCATCGCTTATAAAATTACATAAAATTATAAAAAATATATACATATAATGATGAATTAACGATTCATCCCCTATATTTACGTCACTGAATTTAGTTGAATCAATTTTTTCTTCTTGTCAAACAAAAAACAAAAAAAGAAGTACAAATTATCTTACTTAAAACAAGATAACAGTAAATTGTCTTTCGCGAAATCGTTCGCAAGATTTATGAATTGAGAAACGTCGGCGGTAGTGCAATTGCGTCGCAACACGAACGACCCGATCGACTTTTCCGATACGAGAGTATCGTTCCCGGGGGTCGCGCCATGGGAGCAGTCGTCGTATTTAATGAACACTCGGGTACTCGCGTAAAATCGCGTCACCGTTCTTCATCCGCGAACTTCCCCGATATCGCCGCCGATTTCGATGCTTCTGGCGTTAATAAAGTTTCGACCAATTAGCCACGCGCTCATTAACGAAGACTGGCACCAGTAAGGGGTGCGCGAGGGTCAGGTTTGCTTTGTGCATGAATTGAGAAGGAATTGAGTAGAAGGAGGACGATGAGATGCGAGAAGTAGGCAGAGAGGGATAGAGAGGAGAAAAGAGGGAGGCGGGGTAACTCGCAATAAGTAGCTTAATTTTCTTAATTAACATCAGTCTATCCAGACCATCGCGCGATCTCGAGTGACTCTCGTCATGTACATATAGTTTTTTCGTGCTCAAAACCATTGGACATTGCGAGAGTAAATAAAAATATGTTTTTTACGCATTCTGCGCGAGTAAATCGAAGGCGATATAACATCGGTTGATTCAGACTTCGACACTGTAGACACCCGAGAATGGTCTCTAAACGTGAGTTGTATCGACAATCTTGTCTAAGTGAATATTGTTGGCAAATATTAATCTTGTTGCTCGATTATAACGGTTATCTGTGATACAGATAGAGAAAGACAATTTCGTCAATGCAGTTAGGACTGATTGATGTTGGCTGGCGGCATCTACTAAATTAAACTTCATGTTTATTCATGACGTCGAAAGTCCTGGGATCGACCTAAGATGCATTTTCTCGTGTCTATAATACTCGAAACTTGGACTTGTACTGTTCTCAGAATCCCTGGCTTTCGGCCGACGATTATTGTACAAACATCGCGCATATATGCATATGTCGCGTCGACTAGACTCAATGCTATATATCTCATTGTCAGAGCTCCAAATAGAAAGATTCAAATGGGGCGTCTCGCAAATTTGTGTGACAAAGAAACGTGCGTTATCCTTGAAAAATATTCTTGTCCATCTCATTGTCGATTTAACGGTTAAACTAAAAAATTAATTCCGGAAAAGTTATCGGAACAAAAGAAAAGGAAATTTTCAGATAATTATCGAAAATGCTTCAATATTATTAAATATCTCAATACATCAACATATTAGTTATTTTAATATGTTAAAAATGGACAGAATTAGAAGTTGTGAAGATTAGAATAAATGTGATCAGTTATTTAAAAATAAATATTGAAGTACACCTCAGACGTTTATTCGATTATTCTTCGAATATTCAGTTTGTAGTCAATGATGTTATAAACGTGTATATTTATTTTAGAAATTCTAAATTTCGCTCACTACAAATAGTACTCTGCGGAAGCTCTGCGTCACTGATCGATAGCGCGTTAAAAGTGGAAATATAAGCAACTGCCTTATATCAGATCCGATCCTGGCGCCGTCACGTCCGCCGTTGATTATTTCATTTTCGAGTACTGTCCCTTTTTCACGTACGATTATATACCCACGTGTTGTGCACGAGGTGTGCATCTAAAGCAGGGAGTGCAAGAGAGACGCAGACGGCGCGGCGATTATTACAGGGTTAATGAGAGAGCGGTAATTGGTTGCGGCGAGCCGCCCATGCCGACCAGCCACCGCCGATCGTTCGCTACACTTGCTAGCCCTGGGCACTGATCGTCACGTGCAATTTGAGGGCGAGAGAGACACGCGCGCGCGAATGAGAAAGAGAGAGAGAGAGAGCTTGCGTATTTGTCTCTGCGTATACAGGGTAATTGTCGGAAAATACGATGACGTGGCGACAACCCCCCCGACCAGGTCAGGGACGCACGCTGGAGCCGGCTTTCCGTTCTAATATGATACTGATAGTCGCTTAACGTTCCGTTAGAATAACGTTTCAACCTTCAATCAATAAATAAATAATAAGTCATAAATGAGGAAATATATGTATTAATCATAAATGAGTATAAATAATTAGTTTATTTTGTAATCTTTTGTGCGATGATTAATTTTTTATTATTTACTAATAGCTGCAATTGATGGAGCCAGTGTTGTAATTAACGTACAATTTGTATTTGGTATTTTAGCAGAATCTTTTTTGTATCTGCTTATCTTTGTTTTGGAAAAATGCAAGTTTAAAAAGTTGAGAATTATATAAATGTAAGACTTATGATTTCACCAAAAAGGATTAGTACAATAATTCTAGTGCTTTTATTCGTGGAAATTATCTTCCCAGTTTAAATTCGAGCATATTTCACCCGAGGTGTGATATTTCTCTGCCTTGCTTCAAGCTCTAATTTCGTAACGTTGTTCATATTCAGGGTTAAGGGCTCTCACTTCTCTTTGGGAGAACATCACTCTAACGGTTAATGAGGCGTAGAGAATATACGCGAGAGCGATCGATGACACGTTGAACTTGTTACGCGTCGCCCGACCTGTGTGTGTGTGTGTATGAGTGTATGATTTCATTACAGAGCCGGCGACACGCGTTTTAAGGCGATAACGGACTTTTTGTGTAATTCATGATTAATCGGATTAATGAGGGAACGGTAATTGGCTGCGGCGAGCTCGTGTTCCCAGCCACATTCTCCCTCTCTCTGGACCGCATCCCCTTATAAAGCCTGGATACATGGCGCCGCGTATATGCCGGCGTTGCCGGCAACATGACGAACAACGTCAGGTCATCAATTTATTGCGTGACGCCAATTTCGCGAGTTGCGCGAGCAATCGCCGGCGTTTCGCGCCTCGCATTATCGGATCGCACATCACACGTGTCAGCGACGTTAAACATAATGTTAAGACCGCTTAGCCGGGGTCGTTTTGGATAATGGACATGGGATTTGCCTGCCTTCGTTTCTCACGTGTGCGGGCGCGATCCGTTAAGTGGATTGCATATTGAGTTTTCCTACAATTTTAGTCATCGTAAAATCTGATTGCACCCGACGAATGCATTTTGCCATTCCGTTTCAATTTGTCTCTAAACTCTGTAATATTTGAATTTACTCTACTTTCATCTGTATTAATATAATGATAATGTTATGAATAATTATTAAAAAAATATATTTTTAAAATAATATCAAGCTAAACAGGAAAAATTATTATTTCGTGCATAAAACGTGAATACATCATAACTACCTCGACTTATACATATATTTATATTTTTAAAAAAAGAGCGTTTCCATCGATAGCGTTACCATCAAATTTTCGAGATAGAGTTTTGTCATCCAAGACAATTTTCTATTTTAGAGCAGCAACACTATTGATAAAATCCTAGCACACTATTGATAAAATCCAAGTCTATATGTGAAGCTCGATGCAGAATGTAGGACGATCTATTAACTTGCACGACCGAACATTTGACATATCCTGGTCAGGAAAAAGTAAACCAGATACCACACTATCTCTGGCTCCCTTTCTGATAAATGCCTGTACAGATAACATGGGAAAACCACGAGTTTATATATCCATAACTGATATCGACGCTGATAGTGATACGTGTCAAGATCTGCCAGCTGCAAACTGAATAAAAGCATGTCGCGCACAGCTCGGCTGAAGTGCATCCAGCGCATCCATCGGGACGCATCGCGTTGAAACGAGAATTGATACGTAACATCGGTCCGATTTCGTCGGGTTCATGAGGTGCGACGTTAAGACGATAATAGAATTTTCATGTAATCCTTAGTAATTCCCTTGCGGTCGTGCTGGAACCAACGACGTGGGCTCCCTTGGCGAGTGCCCTTCTCCCGGGACGTATGAGTGGGATATGTGTCCGTTGTTCCTCTCTCTGTCTCTCACACGGCACCTTTTGCACCCGCTTTTTTAATTCCCTCGAGGGTTAATTGCCCAATGTTTTGACGCGCGAGTTATCCACAAAAGGTTTTTACGGCTGGCCTCAGTCTAGTGGCGAGCTCGAACTATTTCGCTATCCGCCATTTCGTGTACGAACTCGAGAATTTGAACGGACAAAAATGTGGAAATCAAATTTCTGAAAGTAAGACTTTATTTATAATATTGTATTTTAGTACAATATTAAAAGATTTTTTGTCACGGAGTAATTTTTAGAATTTTTTTTTTGAGATTAAACACTTGTTAAATTTATGGTTATTATATTCAACTACAATAGGTTTTGATTTTTACATTTAAATTACATTTAAATTTAATCAAATATATTGATTAAATAGGCTATATTTTTATAATTAATATAAAATATTTTGATAATCCCTTCAAATTTATATCAAGATTTTGATTATATACATATAATGTATATAATTTAAGTTAAAAAAGTCCTTGATAACTTTTCCTTAAAAATTGGTTAAAAGACTTTTTACTTACAGTATACAATTGTATGATTCAAGAACTGTCCCTTTTTACGATTGATATTTAATCTTTTTGTTTAAATTGTTTATTAATCTGTTAATGAATCGGAAAATCTATTATTAAAATTACCGTTTGGACAATTCTAAAATAGCCTTTATGTACCAACATGTATGGTCGATTGCGGTGGCATATTTCGCGAATTATTCAGTGGATTATTATTTCGCAACGCCGCGTGTAAGCGGATTTATTAATACGTTTAATATGTCTACCAATTCATCAGTTTGTGATGGTAATATCATCACCGTGATACTGTATCATACCGCGATGTATGTGTTTACAGAAACGGTCGGTATTTACGCAATGCAATTCTATGTTGTTTTAATTAATGCGTCTCGTCCGCTTTGATGCACTGTGTGGAAGACCGTGCGTCTCTCTCCCCCTCACGCCCATTCGTTCAATAAACTTGTATATATGTAAGCTATTTTCGACTGATATACAGTGATAAATTGGATCAAAATCGGGTTGAATGATGAGGTCCTCTGCATACAGTTTTCATATCACGTCGGTGGAAAAATGCTAATCAGTGCATTAATTCGTGTAAATATAATATATTATCGATATAAAGCAATAAATCGTTGCTCTTGATTATTGTTTGAAGTTTAAACTTCCTCTTTTTAAACAAACTAAATTTTATGCAAACTCATTGATTGCGTTTCTTTATTAATCCCTTCATTCGCAGCACTGTAATCATTAATTTAAATATCCATTTTGTTATAATTATTATTTTACGTAACGAGCTATTTTATAAAAAGTTTCGACCTTTTAATACGTAATTATGACAAAATAGATATTTAAATTAACGATTACTTCAATTAATTCCTTCCGCCTTTCTTCTCAAATTTTCCCGAAGGGGAGTAGCCGAAGCTAATCAAAAGCGCACGAGAAGGCGAAGGAAGCGTATGTCAGCCTCTCGCCTGACGCGAGATAATAAACCGAATCGATTTCCCCCCTTGCGAAAGTCGCAAGGAGACGCCAGCGCGGGGCGGAAACTCGTGATTTCTGACTTCACGTGCCGCTTTTCTCATCGCTCTCGCGCGCACGGCAATCTGTACTCCCGCGGAGGGTTACCTTCCCGTGCAGCTCGCCGTCATCTCATGGAGAGACGCGCGGCTACTCCAACTGCACACTCTCCCCCCTCCCGTAACACAACAGAGGCTGAATCCGCGCGCGGACAGGGATGCAAGTGCGAGAGCGGCGAGCAACGACCTTGGTGCGCGCGCGACTCGTGCCGCGCGCGCGTTCTTATAATGTTTTTCCAGAATAAATGGGCTTTTCGCTGGGCGCGGCGGTGGCGTCGGTTCCATGGGGTTCCCCGTAACCATGGCAACCCCGTAACGCCATTAAGCGGGCACGGGGTTTCTCTCCCCGGCGCGGAGGGTATCTCCGGCAGCAGCGGGAGACGAGAGAAGGCCGTAACGCCGCCGTCATCCTCCCTCGCCCTCGCTCGAACTATCCGAACTCGTTCCTCTCCCGCGCGTCCGTTCCTCAAGTTCTGGAAGACCACGGCGCGGGAGCGTGGGAGGGAAGACGGGAGACCCCATAAAAATAAATAACTCGCGAGTAGTAGCGGTATAAAGGTGATACGAGCCTGCTGCTTTCCCCCGCCTCGGTTTTAGCCTCTCGTCGTCGACGCGATCCACCGGCCTAAAATACTATACGCCCAACAAGTCGAGCAACACGCTATATTGCATCGCGCTGTCGTTTGCTAAGTGTGCGTAAAGCTATATAAGTTAGGGACGATTAGGGTGATTGTGTCAAAGGAACGATTTTACAGCGCTAAATCTGATGGTTGTCGTAAACTTATTAATTGCGATTGCTATACACTGTAAACTTCTATAGGTTGCCACTCTTACTCAATTTTCGGTTAATTTGACTAAAACAATGAGAAAATTAGCGACATATTGAGTAAGCCTTATCTAGCTTGACTTCCATGTTAGTCAAAATTAATGAAATATTGCGTAGGAGCAGTGGCGATCTGTGGAACAGTGAAAAATGACTCAAATTGAGTGTATAATTTGACACTACGCGTTTAACAGTGTATAATATATAAAATATCGCAGTATGTTACTCCAGCATGGCAATTACTCAAATTCAAATAATCTGTAATATAAAAATCTCTTCTATTAACTAGCTTAGATTGCATTGGTTTTATTTGTAGATTTTACAAGAGCGCTCTTTTTCATATCTGAAAGTTTATGGCTTACTTAAAATTGATGTGAAGAAATAACGTTGGTTCAGCTTGTTTAGTAAATACGCTCATGTTTAGTTTAGACCAAAATCGACCGGTCGACTCCTCGCCGCGAGGAAACCTCGTCTCCGCACCGCTCCCGCCGGGCTTTAGTAATGTGATAGCGGCTGTATACGCACAACGGATATATATAAAACGGGAGTAATACGAAGCGAGTATACTCTGACTTTCTGTTGTTACGTGGCTGGGTGCTCTTATTAAAACGACTTGGTGACGCGTTGTTGCATGAGCTGTATCCGCAAGATCCGGAAATTTACGATTAGCCGCGGCTTATTTGTCCGTGACTCATGGCATCCGCTTCATTTGACGATCGATGAATCGTATATTGATAAAACAAAACGTGAAATCTCGTTTACCGAACGAATGAAATTTATATTACAACAAAATTTTATTAGATTTTTTTAGAGTCCTGACTGCTTCCGATTTGTATTTACTATACGAAAAATTTATTATGATAAAATTTCCACGCAACGCATTCGGCGTGACCACAGACCACAAGTTAATCATAAAAAGGTTCTATTATGATTCATGTGCGTAATTTGTTTAATGATGACGGGAAATTCGGGACACACCTAACCGTTTAATTTTGGAGTTGCGCGCGTTCATCAATCGGCTCTACGGCGAGAGCATTTATTTTCCAAGAAAGGGAACGAGAGGAAGGGCAAACGGAAAGGAAATCGATAGAACAATTATGAAAGTTTCGCTGCGTGAATCACGGCTCCCATCCGGACGCGCTCGTTTTTAATCTCGGTTACATTTTTTAATTGTGCCTGAATAAAACAACAGATTTTTTTCAGTTTTTCGGCGAAAATTAACCAGGACCCGCAAACATTTTAGAACAGAGCACGACATGCTTTTAACATTTTATAACGTTTTACGATGATAATGGAATGGTTCCACTCCGCTTTCGCGCTCGTATTTGCATTAATAACGCGAAATTATTCGCCTCGGCATTTTAAGGAATTAGCAATTTATTTTGCACTCGCACGTTTTCCGAAATTTACGCGTTTTCATAATTCGTGTGGAGTTAATATTACACTGCTGCGCATTCCTATGCATTCACATATAATTAATGATTAAGAGAAAGGAGCAGATTGAAATAGCATAAAATTAATTATTAATTTCACGTCTTCTAGATTTAGACAAACGTTATGATACTTTCGCCATATTCTGTGAAAGCAAATTATCAGATTGTCCAAATAATAAAGAGTGTATTACAGCTCATATTCTGAACATTTATATAACCAGAGAAAGATATGCGCCGATTTAATTCAGATTTCATGCTAGACACGTCCGTCTGCAATAATATTTCTATGTACTCCACTGATTAGCACATTTTAAAAGAATTATCATGCAAATTAGTGAAACATATTTCAAATTAGCACGCAAATTAATCCATCGTTGTATGTACATTCAATTTATCCATTTAAATAATAAAAATATTCATAGAATCTCACTGTTAGTAATCCAGTATTTACAAACTCAATATAGACATAAAATTTGTGAAATTTTAAATAGCGCGTATCAATATTCACAATTATATACACCCTGCGCGCCAAATGTGTGCTCTCTAAACTTTCATGATGTTTACCTTCCACTTTTTTACCTTATGAAAAATGCGTAAAATTTATCACGCGGACCGCGGTTATTCATTTGGCCGGCGTTCAACGACGACATTTCGACGGACTTTCCGCTAATTTCATCCCGCCGCTCGTTCCCAAGTCGAGACAATGTATTCGATGATCGTTAAAGGACAACAAAGGGGCGGCAGGGACCACGCTGGGGATTCGATAGAACAATTACAAAAGTTTCGTTTACTTGAGCGCCCTATGGAACCGCTCCCCGAGAATACGGCGCGATAGTAGTTAAGTAGGTCGATGGTGATAAATTTGATCTGTCCTCCATACACGGAAGCGGGGCCACCGAAATTCCGTCGGTTATCTGGCCGCTGCCGGTTATCCGTCGGATAATCTCGGCGCGCATAAATCGCCTCTGCCCATTCTCGCTTAATGGCTGCATCGCACAACACCCTAGGAAACAAATTAAGTGCCACGCGCGCGTCTCTGTCTTCTCGTTTTCTTCCCTTCGTCTCATTCTTCTTCTGCGTCACTCAGTGACGCATCCGCGAAAGAAACGAACCGGAAACAGGCTCTCGGCCCGACACGTGAGCCCCTTAGCTGCAAAGTGTTTGAAGTCCAGCTCGATAATTTTGATTAGTACACTAGAAATGCATTTCAGAAAGGGTCTGTATGGTTTACCATGCATCATACTTTGTAATGATTTTTCTACTGTGCAAAATGTTTTAGATCTACTAAAAAATATTTTAAGATTCTTGAATAAATGCCAGTTGCATTTTAGTAAAAATTTCCAGACATTTAATTTATACATATTTATTTTAAGTAAAAAAAATGACCATTTTACAAATTAATGGTCAGAAGTAAAAATGACTGATACAAGTTTTTAAATTTTTCAGATGAATATGATTTTTCAGATGATTTACAGAGAAATTAATTCAAGCTCCATTATTTTTTTACAAATCTGATTTTCATGTAACAATTTTTATAAACTTCTATCTAAAATTTTTATTTTATAAAAAGATCAGTAAAAATCGGTTTATACTTAATTGGTTAATGTAATTTGCGCTATTTCTGTCGAGCTACGACGTTGTCACGACAAGATTCTGAACGGCGAATCGATACTCGACTCACCGTTCGCTATTTAAAGTTTCCTCTTGGCGAGAATCTTCGGCGGCGACGCGCTCTTTGGAAAAATCTGAACATGTTAAGCACGTAAAACGACGAAGCCATATTTTATAGTTAGTAAATTCTATGGTAATGACGTCGCTGTACGGAGCACGAGGGCTTGAAATTTATTCATACTAAGTAGATAACAGGATTTTCACGGTACTCTGTACTGGTAAGAAGATAATGACGTCGTGGAACTTTGGTAGGCCTGCTATTGAATTGCTACTCAATACTACCTCCTTACTTAATAAATAGAATCTTGACAAGTCCGATTTTTCATGTCGTGTCGTCGTAAAATACACAGTTCGAGGCGATAGTACATTTCGACTTCATTTGGAATAAATTATTTGGATGAATCGCAGTGAGAAATGATGATTGAAAAGACATCGAATCGACGTCTTCTCGATTGAATTGATGTCTTTTCGATACAAAATTCTCACCAGAAATGTTGTTTTTAAAATCAGGTAACATTATAAATACAGTTCTGATCTCATTGATTTCTATAATTAATGTACAATTCATTATTAAAATGTTTTTGAAATAACTTTTATAAAGGATATATCTGGAATTTGAAAACATACATTTTATTGAATTTTAATACAATTTTTCCTTATTGCATATTTATGAATTCATAAAATTTTTGCGATAATATCATTTATTATAATTCGACACGCGAATTATTATTTTCATAAAACAATTTCCAAAGATTAAGGTATATCTTTCGAGCTTACGAAGGGAGAATGCAATCTTCTAGCTAACTTTGTCGCTGCAGAAAATGTAGTTCAGGAAACAGCCGATATCTCTCTCGTTGCTTAACGGATTTTCTTCGAAGCGAAGACACTTATCCCGTGATACTTCCTGCGTCGATATACGACTTCGATCGAGGCCATAAGTTTTCTTTAGTTGCAGGTGTACTCGAACGTTGCCCGCATCCGTGGCTGTAATTTGTGAAATAAATGTACGAGCCTGAGTTTCTCTCTTCTTTCCTAAACCGAGGCCTTGTGCTTTCAAGCTTTCCGACTTTCACGCACGATTTAGATCCGATTCGATTTAATGCTCCCTCCAAGTATAAGCGGTGCACGCGAGTCGAAGAGCGATATAACTAGGAAAGTGCAAAGCTGAAATAGAGGAAATTAATAATAAATTTTTTACTTTTCATTCATTTATAACTTCAAGCATATATTCGTAAAAAAAAAATAGATTAAACAACGCGAGTACGGATACCGTATTATTAGAACAATCGCTACTTTTAATTAGTTCGCTCTCTGCACATTTGCGACCCGCAGGACACTTTTAATATCGCGCTCGTTTTATTCCAGCAATAAGTAAAAGAGAATAGAATTAAAGGAGGTGGGATCCTGTTATTTCGCTGACCGCGATTCCAAGTGTTAACTTCGCCATTCAAATTCAGCGGTTCGCGAAACTTCGCAAGGCTAATCGCGCGAATGCGATTTTGCTGCTCTCTTGATATCGGAGCTTTCCGCTTCTTTCGCGGTGAATCCGTGGGGAAGACGAGCTGGAAACTTCGCTGCGATCGCACGGCGAACCGCGGGCGGTCTTATCTTATCCAAGCGTTCCATAGCGCGCGTCTTCCACAAAAGGCAAACATCACGAGGTAGCACCTGTGTAGTTTCGTAACCGCCTGATGCCGCGAGGCAAACACCTTCTACGAAACAGCTTTACGACTTAATTGCACAGAGACGAACTTACGTATCTAATAACGCGACTAATACTTGGCGCGGCACAATTTATTATCAGCGGAGATTGTGCGTTGTTCGATAATGTCTCCGTGCCTGGTCCGAGTTTCAATATCAACTGCTCGCTAAATTGGTTTATCGATCCGCTAATTAGAATTTCAGCTGCGTGTGTTCTGAAGAAGAATATCGAATGCTAAATTAGAAATAACGTTGTTAAGTGCTAAATGTCGCATTACTGATAAAAGTTCGCACACAATAGAGCATAAAGTTTTTATACTTTAATTAGCCAGGATTAATACCATTATAGCTTAGTCACTTAACGACTTTGTACTACGTTATTGCGCTTGTTTATCAACTTCAATGTCATTAATAATCAAGTCTAATTGATCCGCACGCATGACCGCATTACAAAGTTTTATAATTGATGAAGTTTTATTTCTTGATCGTCTTTAGAAGTTTGATTTCTCGATCATCTCTAGATTATCAAAACCCGCTTATCAATGTCAGCATATTAAGTAATTGAGAATGACATTTACTCGAAGGAAGCATCCCTTGATCGTTCAAGACCTTTTAAACAAGGTCGCCGTCGTCGTAAACGTCCGCCCGAGGCGAACACCTGTTTGATCGACGAGAACAAGGCGTCGCGACGCTGAGGTAAACGAGAGCTTTCGATCAGACTCGCCTTGCTCGATAAGGTGTACAAAGTTAGCCCAGGCTCAGCTGGCTTAGCGTTCCATTAGCGAGCTCGAACCCGGCGATCTGCGCACGTTAAACCTCGGATTAGATGCTCAAACCTGCTCTCTCCTCCTTCCTGCATCTCCTGTCTGTTCCGCGTACCTTCCGATACGTACATAGGCACGTAGATGTATCGATAACATGTGCTCGTGTCTCAGATGTCTCGGTTACAAGGCTATGAGCATCGCTTTAAAGTGCATCAGTTCGCTCGATATGCTGAGAAACTCGTGGATCCTCTTCTTTCACGGCGATCGTAAAACATTTCTTTGTATCGCGATACTATCTTTTTATACTCGAATAGAATCGGGCATAATTTTATACTAAATCGTCCCATCGTCCTAAACGCTTTAGAATATGCGATATAGAATCGATCGGAATAATGCGAAATTTGGTCACGTTTGCTCTAAAATTTTACTGTAATATAAAATATCTGTTATATAATATATTCTCATCCTTTCAGAAGTAGAAAATATTAGAAATTCTATTTTTCAACGAAAGTATCATATGAAATATTACTCTAACATATATACGTGATAAGCGAAAATTGATTAATTGTTTTAAACACTTTTTTTTTAACAATTATTCTGATTACATTTTAACTATTAATATCAAATTTCTTTTACTCAATTTTTGATTACAATTTAATCGCTCAAGTCAACTTAATGTCAATTTAAATAAAAGCCGGATAACAACTTATCAGCATTATTCATGAAAACACGTAGGAACACAGAGAGAAAGCCAATTTTTTTTATCCGATTCAAGTACCACAAAAGAGAGGACTTTTACTTATTCATTCCATCAAATTAGGGACGGAGTAATAGCCGGAGCGCGCCGAAGGATACAGAACTTTCCTTTGGCATCCGAAGCCTAACAAGGTCTCGCATACCGGGCGGTTGATTAAAACGGCATTAGTCCGACTGTCCTAGGGACCGATCGATTCTAGATATAGGTAGGCCAATCACCTAATTAAACCTCCACCAGACCTCCACCCTTTCTTCCGCATTTTCTCCACGGGGCGATCTAATTATTGTTTCACGAGCGCTTCTCGCGGAGGACAATTCTTAGGGTTGTCGCTTTTGTGCTTTATCCCCTTCGCTAAAACAACTGCGAGATTACGGGGAGCTTTGGCTGAGTCGAAGAAAGCACGGGTTTACATGAGTTTAGATATCTTAAGATCCGCTCCCTTAGAAAGCATTAATAATAAAATTAATGTTTTACATAAAAAATATATGAATTACTGTGCATACTTGGAAATTTTTATTTAATTACAAATTTATTGCATTCTTATTTTAAAAAAGATAAAAAGTCTTAAAACCTTTTATTTTAATTCTGATAACAAATTAGCAATTTTATAAGAAATATTTGTAAAACAGCTCTTATTTTTTAATATTTAATATCAATTAACAACTTTATATTTAATGTTAAATGTTATTTCATGTCTTGCAAAAAAATTCTACATTTCATTGAGCAGTAGTGACAAGCATATATTGTATGAAAAGTTTCTTTGAATATATCCGGGAAAGTATGTATACATCAAAGAAAAACATGCGGTAAACCCTAGGAGTGATTAATGAAGTGCCGTCGACAAGGTGTCGATCCTTTTTCGCACCATGTAACGTCCCTCAGGACAGATATTACCCTCACAAAAACCCGGTACACGGTACTTTTCATCACGACTTGCGTTTTATCCCTAATTGCATGATTAATCAACTGTGACATCGGTGTCTCCAAATATATCAAGATATTTTTAATTAAATTAAATTGAGCAATGCATTATATATATTTTGCTTCTCTTACATATCTCGCGTATTTATACTGTGTGTATTTTTAATGTGAGAAAATTACGTGAAAAATTTTTACTAACCAACAGAAATTGTGTTAAAAGATACGTTAAAATCCTTTACTCATAAAATATTCATGCCGCTGTGCATACTCCGATAGCTGCGTAATACTATAATTTCGGGCACGAAATCTTCCTTCCCTTTTCCGATAAAGACCGTTAGGACATAGATTCGCCGATGTTTGCGAATGCTGCATATCGGGTTAAAGCTCATGCCGGCGGCAGCCATGCGATAGGATGTGCCTGGAATAATGCAATCACCGTCAGTAGGAATTCCGAGTATCGGCACCGCGACGTGCGTTCTGTTTGACGAAATTCAAGACATTCCAGGGCAACAATGCTATCCGTTGTTTCTGATACCTCCTGTTTCAGGGTGAAGCCGAGTAACAAACCATGGCGACATGGTACGGTCGAGCAAGAATTAATTGGACCTCTGAATACGGTACAAAGCAAAGCGATAAAAGGGAAATACTTGGAATGAAATGGGAAAGAAAGTTTGAAATATTTCGACAGACTAACTCGTGCCGTATTTTATTCACTGCAACGTTTTTTACGTATATTGAACGTTATTGGATTGTAGATAAACGTTATTTATTGAGCACTACTTCCTAATATTATTGTAAAATATTAATATGACGTTCTCAAACTTTGGCGCTACTTGCTTCGAAACTTTTAAGTGATCGTTCGAAATTTCTAAGCTCACGATTTAGCAATTTTTCACAGAAGAGCAAGTTTAAATCGCCTCAGCCAACGTTTACTGACGGTTAACTTTTTCGTACATTTTGTGATTTGTCGTATATAATATACGGTGTACACATACACCGTGTAGAATTTTCCAACTTTATCCGAAACTTGATACCTGCATCTCTCACTCCTGTTTAGCGAAGATTTAACGACTGATTTATCCTGCCTGTAACTTAATTTTCTGTTGGTAAAATCGATATACCGCCATCAGCGGTATATTGGCTGGCTTATTAAAATTTATAATGTTTAAAACCATGCTTCTGCGCCACTTTGGAAACGATCATGTGTTACGTACGAATTTTAGATAAGGCAGCAAACGAGTAATCCTATCTGCGAGCTAAACATTGCATGCTATAAAGTGAGTAAATGTCAGTGCCTATAAATGCGTATAAAATTAACGAGGAAATGAAGCGCGAGCGGTCGAGTTACTCTTCGTTACGATGGCGCCGCGCTGCACCAGCGGTTTTGTGAGTGATTTTATGGCCGCGTCCCGGCGTGCTTTACGGCTTGATCCCTGATCCTGAAACATGCCAAATTACAGCACTATCTGGGTTTCTCTCTCTCTCTCTCTCTCTCTCTCTCTTTCTCTCTCTCTCCTCTCTCTCTCTCTCTTTGTGTCTCTTTTTTTTTTCTTTTTCGCTAGTCGCCACGAGTGCACTCCGGGAAAGAGAGGAAAATTGAGAGGCTCTATCGATCTTGCGTTTCCTTTGGACGCGAACCAATAAAAGCTGCGAGAGGTTTAAAGCGCGTCCTGCAACACACGCTCGACGTTACCGGGATCCTTAAGATTTTCTGTCGAGTACTAAGCCGCTTTATAAATCCAGTTGGGATGAAAAGTTATCCAAATACGATCACTCGAGGATGTAGACCATACAAAAGTCAACAACAAAGTAGAGGTTTTTTCAATTTTTTAAAACCTCTTTTTATTTCATTGCAAGCCAGGAAAAAATCCAAAAATAAAAAGTTTTACATCGACAATATTGTTACCGCTCAGTGGATTCTGAATTACGGTCCTCAAAGTAATAATCTGTGATGAATTTTGTACTTTAAAATCAATTGCAATGTTTGATCTGTATTCTGTTCGCGCTGACGATGGGGGTTTTATTTTTTATAGCGGTACGCAACATGAGAATTATATTTTGATCCGCATATTCCGTGTGCCACGGTTTCGAAAATAATAATTCTACGGTGGAAAGCAGAGTTGCGATCGCTTTGTGTATTTTTGGGCAGGAATTTGGAAAACGCAATAGAGGCAAATCGATACGTATCTCCAAACGAAGGGATGGGGGAGGGAGGAGATATCGCGAAACGAGTCGGCAGAGAGGCTCGAATTAGGGTAGCGCGACGTGGATTGATTCTGAATGAGGCGGGACATGTCTCGCGTAATCCGACGACAGGTTACTTAGCGAGCGGTTCTGTAGGCGGATATGTAGGCGCAACAATTTAATTACTGGCGAATATACGCCATGCCAGACACGTTTCTCATAACGGTCCCTCAGCAACCGGCTGATTACCGCGGGCGCTAACTTTGCGTCTCGGAGACGTCGTAACGGAAGTCTCGCGCAGACGAAACGTCGCCTTACGTACATATGTCGCGCCGTAAAGCTTGATTCTGCACCTAAGTGTGTTATATTTTCCATGATTTATGCGGTTACTGCGTAAGGTAAATGCGTGCTCTCAAAGCGATAGAGCTCCTAAACTCCTTGAGTTACCTTGCAAACTGCGGCTCCGCGAAATTGTATACTTATTACTTATTGACATGTAATTAGCGATGTATAACATACAAAGTGCCTTTTGGTTTACCGCATTCCCCAATATCTGCAGATCTTTGAGCAATTTCATAGATTTTTCCTCGACGAAGATTGCTCAAAATTATCTCTTAACAATCTACTTTTATCTGCATGACTTCTTGAATTAAAATTTTAATAAAATTTATTTAGAATTAAATAATTATATTATATATTTTTTTATATAATATAATTATTTAATTCTAAACAAATTCTCAATATAATTCATGTATAATTAATATATTGAGCTATTTCTGATATTTTAGGAAAAGTCGAACATAAATTTTTAAATATGTTAACTGAGTTAAACAAGTTAATGTCATTTAAAAAGATCACTGCAGTTGGTAAGATAAGTTAATTTTTCAGATATGTAACTGCACACACAGAAGGCAATTTAGGTTAATAAATTGGTTAATAAATACTTTAGTTAATAGGTATTTCTCGACAGTGAGAATTTGTTAAAAATTTTTCATATCCGATTATCTTGATAATCGTAACAGTAATGTTTCTAACATTTAACAGAAGAAGAAGCAAAGATATAAAACAAGTAAGATAAGGTTGATTAAAGAGAAATTACTTACGCGCGATTACATCGGTAAAAACTCTAAGAAGAAAAGCAAGAAGTACTTGCATAACTGTCAGAATTGCAAAAGGAAACACAAGCTACTGTCAAGTATAACATTGTTTCTTTCGCTTTTCCTGAGAATACATTAGTTTACCTCCATCGCAACGAGACGTATCTTATTACTTTTATATCCACTGCGCTTCTGACTTTCTCGAATATCTATCTCGTATTGCGAAACAGTTAGCACGTCGAATATCCCAGATACGATTTCCGCGCGTACATATTTCCGAATGGCATTTGCATTTTTTAAAGAGACCATCTGCTCGCGCCACGTATCTAGTCCGTTGGAGTTGGAAATGCACATTGTTCTCTCTAAGGATTCAGTGACGAGATCGATAAAGTTTGATCGAGACTCGTGATCGAAACGATAAATTCACGTACAGAAAAAAATTGCAAATATGAGTTCAGATGTATAAATTGTAAAAGTAAAACGTTAATATATTTTACACCTCAATTATCTGAAACAGAAATATCGCGGATAACAAGAATAATATCCGTTTTCATTTTTCGGAAAACCCATTAATTCTATTTAAAAATATAAGTACTATTAAAGAAAAACAAAATTAAAATTTAATTAAAATTTTCTTTACTTTCATACATACGAGAACTATAATTATTATTAGAAAAAAGACTAGTTAAAGAAAATTAATTTTCCTTTCTTTAGATTCGTAAACGAGTTACTCAACGAAGACGAGGTTTTAAATTAAATTAGTTCGCAAGAAGATTCATTTGACTATGAATACGAACGTGAGTTTAACTTTAAAGTACAGTAGAACATTTCGGGAATATTAAACGAGATATCTAGTGAAATATCTAAACCTGGAAATGCCGAAGGCGGAACGTCATCTTACGCGAACGAGGAAGGCTCTCGCGCGATTTTTATTCCGGGTCACCCTGCGACAGCGATGTGGCACTCACGCCTAACCGTAGGAGACGAGAATGTGTCCCGATACGGGATAAAAGAAGCTTTCGTTGGGTACGACGTGGTATTGATCCCTTTCACGATGAGACCGTCGCGGAAAATTCCTGAAGGAAAACACTGGCAAGCGGCGATCGTAAGGAGCTGATTGTTAAGCTTATTTTTTCCCGTCAACATTCACGCGCGAAAGTATTGGTCTCGCGTCAGCAGTAAGTCAGCATTAATTATGAAGAATATTTCTTTGATAATTTTAATGGCATCCCTTTATTAATTTAAAGTTTATATCTTTCGAACGGAAAGCTTGATTCGCTTTCGAGTGTTAAATCGTTGAAAATGAAGAAATGTATATTCGCAAATACATTCTTTGTTTTCTTAAATTCCTTTTTAATACAATTGTACTATTATAAATATTGTTGGATATAATTATACACCCTTACAAATCGTTGTAAATCGTAAGAAATAGTATCACGCAAATGATTGCAATAATCAATTTCACTTTCCATTGATTAACATCGTTTGTCAAAATTCTGGATGGTGGTTACACGCCGTGCACTCTTCAATGCGAACCTGCGTCAAAGGAGAAAAAAAACCGACCGCCCCGCGGGAGGAAAACTCAATGTTCGATAACCGGATACATACGAGAGCGCCGGCTTAAAATCTAATTTTCAAACGCAGGCTGGACCCTTCTGGGTAAAATTCAATCGGCCCATCTCGCTCATAACGCTCATCGAGTAACACTCGTTACATATACAGATACTATGCTTTCTCGATACGAATTCAGTTTCTGTGGCACACGGCATATTTCAATATACAAATTGAATAATAAAAATCCTGAACCTTGAACATTTTTCTTGAGTGGTAGTATAGGAATTTTTTATTTTTGTAGTAAGTTATTAAGACTAATTATAATATCAGAGTCAATATCAGTGTTCTTCATCTTTATAAACATTTGGTTTTCAACCTGTAAAGTATCGTATTCTTAAATTCATAAAAGAATTTTTATAAATTCAGAATCACATATAAATTTGAGCCTCAAGAAAACAGGCTGGTAATATAAGAACAGTAGAAAAGGTTTGAAGAAAATACTTCTATGAAGAAGTATATATAATATAAAAAATATTATGAGATGTGCAAAAATGATAATGCTTTTTTTTATTATCAGTAGAAATAATTATTTTAATGCATTTGTAATCTTTAAAAATGT
>VBVQ01000414.1:0-19928 GCA_011636635.1 Tetramorium simillimum | reverse complement strand
ATATTATAATCAAGTGAAACTATTTTCAGATCCTATGAGCAAAAGTTATAAATATCAAAAATATATTGTAAATGTCATGAATTTCTTTATTACCATCTCATCATATTTGAATTTAATCTAAATATTCTGGGAACAATTTGACGATTGCACTAAAAACAAGTAGTCTATTTTAAACATTTTAATAATTTTAATACTAAAGATTATTCTAGGTTATTCGATTTATTAAGGAAAATGAGCTGATTTCTTATCTTTAAAAAATTTTATGAGTGAAAAATTATCACGTCCTCTTTTCACAGTCTCTTATCTGATTAGCCTGGAGATATAAGATAGAAACGTTGTTGGATTTATGGCGAGTTACCACTACACAGATCTTGAATGTCGAATTCTAATTCCCATATTATCATCATTTCCTCTAATAATTGTTTGAATATTATGTTGAATTTATAAAAATTATTGCCGTACAATAAATCCATAGTTCCACGTAAGATTGATAACGTAGACTGAGGTACGGAACAAATTCGAATTTAATTTTCGTGAACTCTAAACTCATACTTTGGGATGACGTGTGGTTATCGTGCTAACGCGAGTGAAACGGAAAGAGCTTGAATCTCACATATATCTTATTTTTTAGCGGAAAGTCATAGAGGAACTTTATAAATCAAGGTGATGACATATTAAAGACTATTATAGCTCTATTTGCTCATTTTATACTACTATTATTATTAAAGTAGATACCTTACACATAGTTTGCTTGTACGCATAAGATACGTTTTCGGATTAACCTGCAAAGAAATAGAACGAGTGTGTGTGTTACGGCCTTAAGCTCGTTCTATCGAAAGAGGAGAGAGAGAAGGCTTTTCGTGCGAAAAGAACGACCCTCTCGATATGTCAGATCAGGGAAAATCCGGGAGTGCGACATCCTGCGTGATCTGCATCTTGTATCCTGGAATCAATAGAATCTCACGTTTTCCGCTGTGGCAACTGTTCAGCATTGAAGTTGATAATTTCATTAATGAAACGTGACTCTTCCAAAAATTCTATAAAATCGTATGAAAGAAAACATGCCACAGTAATAGGTTATTATAAAATTCCCGTTGCATTTCGTGTATAATTTGCGGAGCTTTTGTTTTTGATTCGTATTTCCTTCCACTTCAGCATTTTATGACGCAATGTCGTTTTAGTGTCAATAGAATGCTTGACTTTTTTCTTATCATTCATATGTCTTTATTGCCTACCTTTTAATATTTTTCTTCTCTCAATCTTGCATTTCTTACGTTCATTTATTTTCTTTTCTTTTTACGAGTACTCTTTTCTTCAGAATATATGTGTCACTATCGTTCCTCTCCTACGTCGATATCTCAGGTACATTCGTTAAAAGAGATAAAAAGAATTACGTGAATGCTAGTACTACTTTCATTTCAAGCGATTTTTGACATGAATTTCCTGCGCGGTACATGGAGATACACGTTCTTCCGCTGAATGCTTCCTCCGCCACGCCGTACCAGAACAGTGGGGTTGGTTTTAGTGTCATCGTTGTTATTGTGCATCAACGCCATTGACTACGACGACAAAACGAAAATGACTCTTGTAGCGCTTTACGTATCTACACACTTCTCTCTCCCTTTCATTATCTCTTTCTCTCGTGCCTTTTCAACTCGCTATACATTCATCCCCATTCTCACACTAAGGGGCACTTTGTTAAAGAAACTATGAAAGGGAACCTATGTTAAATGGATGTTTCTACAGTCCCAATTTCGGACAAGTCGAGAGCCAGGAAATCGCTGTGCATGGCACATCGAGACGCGCTTTGGCGCGTCCTCCTGTAACCGGGGAGTTGGCAAGGGAGAAGGACTGCTTACCAGCCGCGACCTCGTACGGTGAAGAAAGAGGGAACTCTCCCGATACATACAGAGGAGATCAGAGGGAAGCTCGGCTGGTCCGTAATCTGTATCACATCTTTCTCCTTTACACAACCATCGTTCCCTCGCTCTCTTCGTCTTCCCAAAATCGATTTCGGTCGGTGCGGGGCCGCGCCCAGTGAGCTCAACACGGCGAGAGTTCGACTTCGAGCGAGAGGAAAGGTGCCTGCGAGGGAGAGAATAACGGGATAAGGGGAGGCGGCATAGGAGGGAAGACAGAGAGAGAAAGTGGGAAAGAGAGAGAAAGAGGGTTAGCCTCATTTAACCAGAGGAGGCTCCTGCCACGTCGTGCGTGCGATACTCCCCTCCCTTCGTCTCCCTGTCCTTTTCCTGCGGTCCTGCCGCCCCCGCGATGCCGCAAACCGCTCCAAGTTTCACCTTCGAGCTCCTTGGGAATACTATAGGCTGCGTCTAGGAGCGCTTAAGACCTGGCCGAAAGTTACTTGACCGACGAAAATCGCTTCGCGTTCTTCCACGTTTGTTTTCTGACGGTCGGCAGATTTAGAAAATTCCCGAAGGCAGGATAAAAACGAGTAACGCGGAATGTTTCACGAAATTATTCGCTTTACTCCTTTATTTTAAAATCAACTCTCTCTCTCTCTCCTTTCCTTCGTGATAGAATTTCGAATCAAGATAAAGAACAAAATCTGTTGTGATAAAACGAGTTGTCATTAAATTGAAATCCAGAAAATATGGAAAACCCGATGCGGCTAAACGTTCTTTGAAAGAGAACCATTTTCAAATTTAACGAAAGCCCCCGAAGAATTGGATAGGTCGCAAAAAGAAGAAATCTCTCTCTCTCTCTCACTTCTTCTTGCCGCGAGGCACGCAACTATATCACGGGGGTCCACGGGATAGAAGAAGAATATACGAGCGCTCGTCTCGTGATGCACCACTTGCACGGCACGCACACACGTCGGCGTGCACGTGCGAAAACCGCGCGCGCGCGGGCGTCGTTCTACCTAGCAACTTCACCCTCCACGTACGTGTCCGCATTCAGCATGTCCTTGCACACGTAACGGGGCACTTCTGCCCCGGCCGCTATGCGCCGCCGACCGCTTCCGCGCGTATGCACGTTCCGGCGCACATGACTACCCCGTATAGTCGCATTTTCTCGAGCCAATGGCTGTGAAATCGAGCGTTTTCCCGGCTTCTTTCTCTTTCGTCGCGCGCGTTCTCCTCTTCCGCGGAGTTGCGGACGCACTCCGACTCTCCTACGTCTCCCCAAGCCGCTTGTGGAATTCCGTTCGGTTCCTCGGGCATGCCGATCGACACGGCGTGGAGCCCGAGCGAGGAACATCAATTCCGAGCGGCGGAAACGACCGCACTGCTACAAACTGCATTTCGTCTTGAATTTGCGGCCGACCTCCTTTTTCCGTTTTCGCGGAAAGAAAGGCAGGATTTTTTTCACACGACATTCCGGATTGAAGAATCAGGGATTGAATGTCTCGTTTGTCACAGTTAAGCGATCCTCGAGGGATTAGCAAGTATCTATCGATCGAATAATGAATTCCCTGCCTTTTATTAGGCGGATTTGGATAGGTCGTCGTTGCTTTTTAACTGATAGTTAAATGCGATAGAATTAAACATATACCGTCGATGAACTGTAATAACGAAATTAGAGCAACGATATCGTCGGCGAATCGCAAAGTGAAAATTAACTTTGCATTCGCGATTTTAATTTCTTATTTATGCTTTCGAAAAGGAACAGAAGTAATTTTATTTCAGCATTATGGTAATGAGACAATAAAATTTTAAACACTGTCTGCTTACTTACGCGTGACTTTCTTTGTATAAAATTACACTTATTAGTGCAATGTAATCTTATTTTACGATATATCCTTTGACTTTTCGCTAATCGATAATCAGAACTCGCCGAGGATTGTCGTTAGCTTGCGCAAATAACTTCAGCGGGTACAAAATCTCGTTGACCCGGTTTGCTTAACTACGTGCTTGAAAAAAAGAAAGAGAAAAGAAGAAAAACCCACCGAACTCGGAGTCGTTGCTCTTAATCTTCCTTCGAGTAACCCGATGATTTCTATACCCGGAAAATACCGCGGCTCTTTTTTACGGCCAGCATAACTTCGCGGCTAAAGTTTAATTAAGTAATGCACTTCCGGCATCGCACTCGCGGTGTCGGTGCTGCGCGACGCCGACTTTCCCTGGAATTTTTCTTTGCGAGAAGACTAAGTGCCACCCATCGGCCATAACTTGTCGACAAAGAAACCTCGCCAGACCCGGTTCTTTTCAATGACAACTCGGGGAGAAGCTTGAAAAATGCGGAAATTTATCCAACAGAACGCCGCTCTTGAAAATCCGTAGCCATGACTTCCACGGCTTCCGTTTGGTTTATCTTTCAGGAAATTGAGCCTTCTTCTCCTCGCACAATTATGCCATTCTTTTTTTTAAACTCAAAGAACATTCGGCGGCAGTTCTGCGTGCATGTAATACGGAAACATAACTCGCATTTTAGTTGCGTTCTACGTTACGCTCGCAAGCGTAACATATAAAAGTGGAGACGGAGAAAATTGAAAATTTTTCAAACGTCTCGTAAACTCGCAGCATCCCTGGAACACTGAAATTTATTAAGTTAAAGACGCAAAGGGAACGTCTTATGAGATTTATCATAAGATCTTCATAACACTGAGATATTCAAGAGCAATTAATAATAACAGTTGCTCTGTGATTAAGATTCTCCAGACGGATTTTCATAAATAATTACACGATAAAAATTGAGAAATCTTGAAATATATATGTTAAGAACATTTAAACGGATTAAGGACCAGAAGTTTAAATTAGAAGAAGATTAATGTCTTAGAAGTTGAAATCGGTCAAGTAATGACGGAGATTAAATTAATTTCAACTGAATATTTCAATATACAATTTCAACAGAAATTTAATCTAAGTTTCAGTTGCCGGCAAACTTAACGTCGAAGGTTGAAAAGTTACGGCAAATAATTACGTGCGGGGTGATCGCTGACGGAAAATGTATTTCGGCGCATCCAAAGCATGCCGTACACGAGAAAGAGACAATTTGATTCCTCGCGTTGTTTTCGACTGAAATCCGGCGCGCGCGAACCCGAGAAATAGGAGCATCGGGGAACTGAGAGTACGGTCCTCTCTCGCTATAGCCGGAGTTATATTTTCAGGCTTGCGGCAGATCTCTCGCCGATTTCGCAATATACAGCCGGGGAGTTTTCCCCCCGGTGAGATATAGCACCCCGTGAAATTGCTCGCGAGCGGCTCGATGACGTATTGCGCAACGACGAACACACCGGGTATAAGCGTGAGTTCTGCAATACGAGCCAGCCGGCTGCGAAAGCACTACGGTATGCGAATTTGACAACACAGAGGAAAACTACTTGCTCCCTGATCCCCCGCTTGCTCCGGTATTTAATCGCCGCTTTTCGTACTAAAGTACAGCATTTGGTTCTGAAAAAAAATCGGAAAAATAATGTTCTCTTTTTTTTGTGGCACTGTAGAGAATATTTCGCAAAACTGGTCCGCGATTTTTGAATAACGGAGCTTTCGACGGATTTTTCTCAAGGAAAACTAATTTTTCAAAAATAGTCAATTCTTTACGTTTGATTCTTTAGTCGCTAATTCATTTCAAAGAAAAAACTAATTATTTAATTGCATAGATTAAAGGACGTTCTTTAAAATATGATATTACATTGAGTATATATAAAGAACTTTAAGATCCCGGAAATTAGTACGGCTCTGTTTTAAATGAAAGTATTTTCATTAAGAGCACGCGCCACGCGAACGAAAACCTCGCAGATTCCTCCCGCTACATCCCGCTAATGTTTTATCCGTGTGCCTTATTGATTTCGACAAGATGCCGCATTATTACGCACACGCGGTCTGGGAGGGCCAACAATAGCGGGGCACAATTACACGACGTTCGCTTTAGAACGCTTTTGAATGGCTTTTAATGCGCGCTCGCTAATTGGCCACAGGTGTGCACCTGAGCAAGTCCCCCCGGAGAAACCGCGTTGCGAAATACGCAGTATAAGTGCATAAGCTGGCCGGCGCAATGTTTACGAAACGACGATCATTTTGCAGAAGCGGCAGAGAGTTGCCCTTGTTAGTGCGTGTAACAGCGTGAGGGCACTTTATTTTACTTAATTTTATCGCGAATTTTACCGCTTTTTATGCGCGAAATGCAAGTACCTTTTTTAAATTAAAAGATAAAATAGCTGATACTGATAAATAATTTAGTTTATAATAATCAGTAATGAAGGAGCGGATGAATATCATATTTATCTCCAAAAATGCATATACACAACATATATAATTTATATACATATATAAATGTTAAAAAATATATAAATTTATAAATTCAAAATATATAAATTTTTTTTCTACGTTTTTATAAAATACGTATTCTAGTAATGTAATGTCTACATATACGTTACATTATTTCACAAACTCTGAAAAAAATACAGGAGATTCCACCGCACAAAACAGTTAGTTATCGATCTATCTGCCGCAGTTTACAGCAGTCGAATCCCGAAGTTGCGGAGCAAAGTCGTGCGAGGTGCATCCCCATGATGCTCAGACCAGCCGACCAGCGTGGCCGTTTTCTGTCTCGCGTATAATCCGGGTCCTTTGTAGGTTGGCCCTGGCGCGCTCCGCTTCGCTTGATTATTAATTATTATTGGAAGGCAAATGTAGCGTGACCGTTGCGCGCGGCAGCGATCGATAATTCATGCACGACGAGCCGCGCGTCGCGCCGCGCACCCGAAGAGGATTAATTCGGGCAAGCGAGAACTCTCCTCGGACGAACGACGCTTCTGCCTTTATCGCCGGCCTTCGTGCTCGTCGATTTTCCTTCGAAGCATCGAACCCCCCCCTCGTATTTATAAACTTTTCGCCATTGGAAGCACTCGCCACGGTTAGTCGGAAGAGCGACGCGGAATGCCGGCGGAACTTCTACTGAAGGATATTGACGTCGGGAGATTTCTCGGCGTTGGCAGGACGATGAAAACTTCGTAATTTCGGACGTGCTCCAGTTTGCCCGTTGATGACTTCAACCGAGCTATTACGATCCCTTGCAGACGCGCTTACGCTCCCGGGGACTGTTACGCGTCGAGACGAAAACTTTTCAACGGCGTACTCGAGCAGCTATTAATAAGAGAAATACGGCGGTTCTATCGCGCGGAGAACAATTTCGCGATTGCTCCTGATAGCACCTGATAGCACATGGTCCGGCGTGCTTGGGCACGTTTTACAATTCCAGCAAAAGCTATTGCATATAAAGCTGTAAAGAAGTAAGGAGTAAAAATCTCAAGAGTACGCTGCATCTTTTACGATGCTGCATGTAATATAAAGGGTACTATATATTTTTGAATAAATATTGTAATACTCTTTTACTCTTTTTAATATATACAATTTTAAAATATTTATTAATTACATTTAAAAAATTGTTACACAACTTACATTAAACATTTTTTTTATTGAAATATCACATTTCGGATTTAGCGTTTGCAATTACTCTACGGTCTCTCTCTGTTTTTCTCTTTAAAATATATTTTAGGGTACTATATTTTTAAATAAATATCGTGATACTCTCTTACTCTTTTTTTAATATATACAATTTTAAAATAATTACATTTAAAAAATTGTTGCACATCTTACATTAAACATTTTTTTATGAAACTATCACATTTTGGATTTAGCGTTTGCAATTATTCTACGATCTCTCTCTCTCTCTCTCTGTTTTCTCTCTCTTTAAAACATATTTTAAGGTAGAAAATATAATTAAGCATTATTGAAAGCTTTTTGCATAATATTTATGGTAGAATGAGAAATTGTTGGGGTTTATCGGATCGTAGAGTGGACTTAATAAAAATCCGCCGCTATTCGTCGCTGCATTAAAGACAAGCAATATAAGAAATCGCTCGGAGGGCATCCTGCTTGGAGGTCTCCTATAAATTGCGGAGCTCAATAGTTCCAACGGCACATTTTCTCGAGTTTTCTCCGTGCATCCGCGGGGTGAAGAGGGACAAAAGGCAGAAGGCAGCGAGGGTTCGTCCGGCGAGTTAAAGTTATCGTTTTCATAACTCTTCGCGCTCAAAGGGGATGGACCGGCCGATGAAAATATGCCGCTGTTACGGGAGGATTAGCGGGGATTAGCCGGGAGATTTAGATTCATCTGGGATTGGGCGCTCGCTAATGTCTAATCCGGAAATATGGTTGTCTTTGCTCAGGATGCCATGCCGGCGGGATGTCGTGCGCGCGAGAGACGGGATTCTCGACGGATAAATCCGCGGCCTGCACTAAATATCACTTTGCAACGTTAGCATTGTATTACGTAAAACAGATTGCAGTGTAGTAGGTCTTTGCTCTTTTCATCTGCAATCCTTGGCGGAGAAATGAAGGAAATGTGTCATAACGACGCTTGCACTGTTGTGAGTCAACGTTCTCGGTTTTACCGCGCTATGACTCTGCGATTATCGCACGATTATTCACGTCTGTGTCATCATTGAACTTTTTTTAGTTTAATATTTAAAATCCAGTCAAAATGATTTTTAATAATTTATTATTAACATGAATGTACCGAATTGAATGGAATATTAATATATCAATAAATTAATTTTTTTCAAGAAATTTTGAATTGATTGTTATGAAAGGACAAATAGACAAAATGCTGCTATTATTTTTCTGATATTTCAATATGTTGCAATGATATATCTGCTTCTCAAAAAATGTAAAAATCAGTGTGTGTGGCTGCTTTGCACTTTAATGAAAGAATTCTTTGATGTAAAAATAGCACCCCACTCGCAAGAGGCTTGTAAAGCTGAATATCATAGGAGAGTATATGAAAAAGTATTGTTAGCGGAATAAAGGATAACAGGAAATAAACATATTCTAAAGGAAAAAGAAATCCTCGAGTGAAATAACGAGTTGACGTCCAGTAGCGTAGCTAGATTTTTCACACTATAATATTTTAAAGATTTATAAAAGTTTTTACGATTTCTCTCGTCGTCGTAATGTCTTAGATGACCTTTTTCATCTTAAATTTAATGTAATAAATATATGAGAAAATTGGATTCAAATATTAATATCACATGATGTTTTTCTTACATGAACATATTAAAAAAGCAAAGAATGTTGATTGTATATCGAATATTGTATATTGATATTCCATCATCTTTGAAATTTTGTTTTCTTATTTATTCAAAACATTCCAATATGAATTTATGAAAGATTTCAAATTAATAATATCCAAAAATATAAATACAGCAAGAAATACCGAATCTCATTGCACATACCTTCAGATAGAAAGTGCACGATAAAAAAAAGAATGAAACGAAAATGTGAGCATCTAAATAATAATGACTGTATCATACGATGGCGATAATATACTCGACAATGTTATTACGAATTGATACTGCCACGTATGGCACAGACCGTTTGGATGTAAAGGATGCGGTTCGTAATATCTGATATCCTTAACGTGATATTCCCGGGCACTGTGTGTGATCCAGGTATACGGAAACAACGAACGATATAATTCTGCTACACCGCTTCACCATTAGTTTATGATCCCCAAGGGCGCATGAGGGGTCGCAATGTTTATAGGGCCCTGTAACAGGGAGCCACGTAACGTAGCACCCCCTTCAGGCCTCCTCTGTCCTGCCGGCGAAAGTTATAATTGCTGTATGTTAACTCGACGAGCTCGGGATGACCGCGTTTTTCCGGCACGTCCATTACGTTCGGTATCACTGTATTCTTCACCTACAGGGACTGTGAAATCAAAAATCTATTCTAGCAGCGAGATAAGCTCTCGACAAATAATCCGATATTGATTATCCAAATTAATGCAAATAATTAAGTTCTAAAATGGAACACTTTATTAATCCTGATAAGATCGATATAAGAGTAGATTATAAAAATTAACATATTTACGTCGAATCTGTGAACTTATAAAAACGATATTTTCTTCTTCGGGAAAAGCGTTAATCGTTAAACTTTCCCAACTCTCGATCAAGGAACATTAATCTTTGTCGGTTCTGAGGTTTTACGAACATTAGAAAAAAATACAGCTTTCATAAATTGCAATACTTTTAATAATAACATAAATATAGTCTACAAATTACAGTAACGCGCGACGGTGATATTTTCTTAATAACCGTTACCCCGAGCGTTGCGGAAAATACGAATAGGTTTGTCGTAAATCATAAATGCCGAGCCCACCGCAGGGCTTAATAAGTCGGCGTATCGGCGCGGTTTCCCTCTCACGCTGTATCCCGCGTCCTTTGGTTTCCTACTCGGACGCGGAGAGGGCTTTTCCCAACTACTCCCCGAAGACTATAGATTATTGCAACTTCTGACGCGCAAAGGATGGAATTAAAAACTTCTCCCGCCGACTCCTGCCGGGAGTTACCTGTGGCTGACGGATAAGGATTTAATTGGCTTTGTGTGGGGAAGTTTTAATGAATATATGCGACGCGGGATACATTAATGCTTTATTGGTGTTTAAATGTTTTGTTCGTTGCCATCGCCGCCCGTCGTCGTTTCGACATAGTACTTCTGCAGGCGGCGCAGCCATGCTCTCCAGTATTGCTGCAGCGTGTTGTCGGTCACTTCGTGTACCGTTGCCGGCGAACCGCACGTGTAAGCAATCACGAGTAATCCTCGTTTTATCTGAAGAAACGAGAAACACGGCTATTTTAGGAAAGAAGCTGCTCTTCTTTTTCAATTAGATTTTTCGAAAATATTAACTTTTAGAAAGTGTTACAGTGGTTTTCTTTATTACATGCAGTATTGATGAACAAATTATTGCAAATAGAATCGTAAACCAATTAATTTTCGTAATAAAAAACAAAACATTTCTTTGTGTATCTTTTTTAAATGAGATTTTTAATTTAACGAGTTATTTACCACAAAGGGATACAGATTAGAAGCATTGATAGCTCCGATATATGCGGAGAGTTGTACAGGGCCGTCATATGTTTCCTTCAAGTTCAATTTCTTTTTGTCTGATTTCTTCCAATCGATTACGTAGTTTTCGCCCCTGCGGGTTTAGTACGTACGTGTAAGATTATCCTGAATATACAGAATGATCTTAAACTTTATCGAAAAGATAAAGATCGATATAATTTAAAATTATCCTGTATCACGGAAAAAAATAAGTTCATTAATTTTATCTGACAATTATAATAAAAAAATACATTAAAAAATCCTAAACATTTTGAAAATACTGAAAAGAAGTCGTAGACTTATTAAAATTCTGTATAAGAATAACAGTCTGAAAATGACCCTAACCAAAAGTCGATAACTAGTTACAAAAAATTTAATGAACTTATTATTTCCGTGTATTATGTGTAATACTTATACATATATAAAATGTTCGAGAAACTCTATTTCGGATATAGGTTAACGGAGAAAATCAGACTTAACTACACTGAAATCGAATGCAAAAATAAATAATTTGGTAGACTATATCTGAGAAATTCCAATAATGTCATTAATACTGATTACTTTAATCGAAAATGTTATGTAACAAGTAAGAATCCTTAATATTTTTGTAGAAAGACAAATTAAAGATATATCAAGGCAAAAAAAGTCAGAAAAGCCCTGTGGATTTATTGTGACTAAGATATAAACATATAATCTTTTTCAACATTTTTCTTTCAGTGAATAAATAACACTTGGAAAAGCATCTCCCACGATTAAGAACTAAATGTAATAAACGATGAAAATGCAAAAACAAAATTAATGGAAATTTTATCAAACAATTAAATTATTATTACTGCTCTATTACTGTTATTATTATTAATTTTCCAAATACTGAATTTTTCTGGCACATTTCATGTTCGTTATGCGTATATTACTATTAGGCATATATTACAAAAACGGAAATTGAAATTTTTAGCACTTTTATAGATTCAATTATAATTTACTTTTCAATTTATATATCTAATATTTAATACAAAAGATAATAATTTCAACTTTTCGTAAAATTATAAAATGTAATTTTAAAATATAATTAAAATTATAAAATAATTAATGTCATTTAAAAATATAATTAAAATTATAAAATAATTTTTTATTTAGTAAATAAACTATGTAAAAAAAATATGGGGACTGTGCCTTAGCTTAAAATTATCAAGCTCCATTTAAGCTATAATTAAATCAGTTTATTGGCCAATCATGTAGAGCACATACAGCTATTTTACAAAATTATAAAATATAAAATTGATTAGAGACCAGGCAGTGACCTCTGCTTGTTTCGTTTAGAAATAGAGTTTCTCGGCGATGGCAAAGCAAAGTTTCTGTTTTACCTATAAGAGGCTATACAATCAACTATTCCTTTGTAACGCAATGCCCTGTGAGCAACGTATGTCTCGATCGCTTTTACATGGTGCACGTTCTCTAAAACGCGCTGGGCGCTTTTAAAAACCGGTTCGATTCTCGAAGGAACATCGTACTCTTTCCCGAGGAGGTTCTGCGCTATGCACCAATGCAAAGATGCTCCATCCTCTAACAATGCTGTCAGGAGCAAAGAGAGAGATTTATTTATTAAGCTTATTAAAGTTTCCCTTTCCCAGTAAAACAGCTTATAAAATACCTTTCTGGTGCATTTCAAATCCCTCTTGGCCGAGCTTTTTTATCATTCTTTCTTTCCATGCCTCTAGAGCTAGCTTCGATTCTAGTGACATGGTTTGCGTAAGAATCTTAGTTACACTGGGAAATTTTATTGTTTCAAGATCATCTTTCCCAGATATACTTAACGTTTCTGTTGATTGTGTGGGCAATTCTTGTTTCCAATTTTTGTCCATAATTGGAAAGGATGGCAAATTCTTTATAATAATATCAGGCAATCTTTTCAAATTAGAAGACACATTTTTTGTGGCTGTAGTTTTATTGTCAGGTACATTTGAATTGGACAATGCAACATCGCTATCTTTTGCTGACAAATTAGATGTGGTATTAAATCCAAGTTCTGTTTCCTGAACAGTCTGATTAGATTCAGGAAAAAGAGTTTTTGTACTTTGATCAGTTGAATTGTCAAATTCCATATCACTACATTTTTGTATAGAACTGTGATCTTTATCATTTGACTGATTGTTTTGAGACTCTGCAGCGATGGTAATCTTTTTAAAAACCTTAAGGTTATTGTGGGAATTTCCCTTAATCCAACACAATTCTGTATCTATTGTATTCGTCTTTTCATGGGGTATCTTCCCTGTTCTTTCTAATTTTAATCTCTTTTTCTTTTCGGATTTTGTTTCAACTAACGGACCAAATACCAAATTATACTCCTTCATCAATCGTTTCATTTTGTCCCTCTTTGAGGAGTATTTTTTAATGAATGGTTGGCACATACTTTGTACATTAGAAGATATGTGTAGAACATATTTGGAAGTAATCAACATAGTTGTATTTTTATAGATTGAAATGTTTAATTGTGTATTACTTTTAGGAGTACTTAAGTCTTCCGATTTCTCTCAATGCTATTAATAAATAATTAAATATACTGTAATTAAAATCGATATTTTTTTTTTTAAATACTAATAGAGAGATAATATGTAATATTTTTGAAATATTAAAAACCATTTATGTCTAATAAATCAGAAAATATGTACAGAAAGTATGTTTTATATATTATATAAAATTTTGCATGCAAAAAAGATATAGAAAAAATAAAAAATGTCAATTTTATATCAAAACAATTATCTCAATTACAATAAAATTAATGATAAAATCTAAGTAAAACTTACAGGGGAAAAAAGTCGTTTATCCTTAGCATAAATTTCGTACTTCATAAAATGATTTATCTAACTCTAAAAATAAGGACTATACATCTTAAATAACACATCACCAAAAAAATCGGCACAATTAATTTTCATTTGATTGATCAATTATAAAGAAGATACAACGTGTTCTGTAATCATTCAACAAAAACAATCAAATAGGTTATGTACGCACAACTAAACCATCATTTTACTGCCATCTACAAATGAATCTCATATAAACTTTCTACATCGTTTCGTTATCAACATTTGATATAAATGTTATATCTTTTTTTCGAATGATCATTCGTAATTTCATATAATCATAACTAAAAATTATTTATTGTTTTACAAAATTTTTAAAATTTTTAATTATGTAAAAACTTAGGTAAAATTTTTTACTAATGCTAATAAATCAAAAAGTCTACGTTGTAATATTACATTAAATAGTAAATTTAATATTTTTTAAAAGTAATATTTAAAGTAATTGAAGTAATACAAAATTAATTAATCACTTTATAAGTACATGTTTAATACAATTAATTCCAGGTTTTTTGAATATTTTATTGTTGTTTTATTCAACGAGATATGTTCATACATATACATATGTATATTATTACATTATTGATATGACCTCGCTGCATTTTATTATTTTTACTATCACAATATGATTTAATAGATTTAGTTAATAATTTTATTAATGACTAATAATTTAATAATAATAACATGTAATTAATTATTAAATATAATTTTATAAAATATAATGTTCTTATAATTTTAAAATTGGTAATTACGATTAATACGAGGTGTAACGCAATTGTGTGTACATATAAACACATATGCAGATATGCAGATATGTTATTGATAAATACCAGAAAATTGCATCAGTTACGCTTACTATGAACAAATTATCCAGTTAATTTTCCTGAATGAAAAATTCTAGACTTTGTACGATCCGATTGAAACCGTTTTATATTCCGCAATTAAATCTAATTTTACACTACTGTTGTGGATAGTAATAAGATGCATTGATATATTATCAGCCATCGCGCTTATATTATCGTCGGCATATTTTCGCATTATCGACATTCGCACGATCGGTGTTACGAGCGCGTTTCGCAATAAGAATCCGCAAACTTGGATATGAAACAGCCGTTCTACCGTACGTTTTATTTCATTACCTTGAATTGTGTAGTATTGAAAGAAATTTTACGCTGCTTTTTATTGATATCGGATTCTGACGTTCGTACTCTCTAAGGAAATCGCTATTCCATATACGAATCATGTTACACGCAATCGTTAAAGTATCACTGAAAAAGTACTGTAAACCAATAAAAATTTATAAATAAAACAAGAATGCGGGCCTTTTAGGGAAAATAAAATATAGTTTTTTGTCACATACATATAAAAAATATCTACAAGTTAACTTGTATAAAATTTTGCATAGAAAATAGCTACAGAAAAAATTAAAAATGTGTCAATTTTATATAAATGCATAATTATCTCTCAATTATGATAAAATTATGAAATCTAAATAAAACTTACAGGGGAAAAAAAGCCGTTTATCCTTAGCATAGATTTTATAGATTTTATACTTTATGACTTACTGAAAATTTTCAGTGAGAAATATTCTTGTTTCTTTATCTGTTTAGAAATTCTTATCGATTTCACATAAAATATAATGTTTCGTCTCTCATTTAGCTGACGAAACTGACTTAATCAGTCAATCAACGACATTATAAATCCAAGTAAATATCATAAGAAAAAAAAACCAGATAAAGTGGCACAGCGAGAACAAAGGATATATCCGAAACTTTTTAGCAATATCAGCACCTACATCTGGCATCGTGTACAGATCCGGCCGATTCGTGCCGACGCAATGGCCGTGATTTCTCGCCTGGCTAGCGTTGGTCAAACGGGGTGTGCCGGTGCAACCCCCTCATTGTGCTTGGGCTTACGCAACAGTCGTTCACATGCGACCTTTGATGCGGTACAACTTTCTCCCTTCCCCCCTCGCGGAAAATTAACGATATGACGTGCTTTATTGTATGACGTGCGTCGAACCCGCTGAGCCCGCGATATCGTGCGCTGACGTAAGATCTCGCCAGGCTCACTGGGCCCTTTCGAAGGCTCGAGGGTGTACCTGCTGCCCTCTTTCCCATGATTAACGAGGATTTTTCTGCTAATTTAATAACGGCCTGCTGTCGAATCGAGTTCATGGCAGACCATTTGTAAAACGGCGATTATCCCGAGTGGCGTCGAAGTATAACACGAAGATAACGCTTGCAGCGGACAGTGATGTATGGCGCCGTTTATTTAGCAATTAATCCTTTTTTTCGCCGTTTAGTCGCAAAAAGAAATTTTTGTTCGGACATTTCGAGCAGTTACATACGACGAGTTATAGACAGACAATTAAAGTATACCATTCGTATTATTTTTATGGGTAAAATTTGTTTTCAGATCTGAAAAAAGACGAAAGTCGATTCTAAATTTTATATCAAATTTTCTTATTTTTCTTCTCGTACCTGTCTCTTTTTTCTTCCTGTTTCGTCAATCATATGACATACGATAGATTGCCACAGAAAGGAACTGCAGCAAGAGGTGAACTGGATGAAAAATGTCTCCACGTTTTTACGTAACGCTGCAACCGAAAACCATCGTCGCAGAGTCGTGCGATAGTGAAAGTTTCGACATGTATGAAATTTAAGATGAAAATATGCGTTGCCATAGTTAATGGCTCAAAATGAATTCTGGGCTATACATTGCTGCGTATATTTAAAATGACAAGACATTTATATATGTGGTATATACATATGTACTACACAGTAGATACACCAGAGATATAGAAATGCTAATAAATCTAACAATAGATCTAACAATAGATATGTCAGCGATGTCATACGATACCTTTTTCGTATTCACGGGGATTAATTGTATCGAGTTTGGCTTAGGTTCGAGTAATTAATTCTGCGTTGAGTAACTCGTTGTCCTTTCGAAATATCATTTTGTCCAAAATGTAGGTGAAATAAAAGGATTTGAGCAGATAAAGGATTTAACCCTGATTTGGCCTTCAAGGCGAGATGGTCAAGGATTTACGAGAGCCTATTAAAAAATGATAAGATTAAGAATAAGTATCTTTAATGCGTTGAAAGCCATTGAACTTACGCGAGAATTCCCGCTGAATTTTTCTGAAAGAATCCAGCTTTATAGATTAGAAGAGGTCAGAGGTGATATAAATCGTCCGTAATCGGTCTTATCCTATTTGTAATTCTCAACCCTTCAAATTCAATCCGGCGGAAGAAGTTCTACGAGAGATCCGATAATTCCGCATGGTTGTTGGATAATACCTACGTTAATCCGAGCATTTAATCGGGAATAACGGCATTGATCCTCCTTCGACGGATTGATCGATCGACTTTTAATTCCCACCGACGCAGGTCGATCGCGCGGTCTAACAAAGAATTTTCGTGACGAGTGCGCTAGAAAAATCGTTTTAGAAAGGCGTATTAGCCACGCGTACCTCTACCTTCTTGCCGGCGGTGCTATTGCGCCGCTAACTGCTCCTACATCTCTATTTACGTGCGTATGTGTGTGAGCGAGCGGAGGGCTATCGTGTACAGATGGGCGGATACATGTACACACGTGTAATTCGTCTCGGTGAGGTGCAATGCTGTGAGAAAAGACCCCACCGGTATAAAAGGGGGTGTGTCCCGTGAAGTCCACATCAGTTTCAGTAGTGATCTCCGCATCGCCACACCATTACCGCCACCATGAACGCTATAGTGAGTAATTCCAGTTTTTCTCCGAGTAATCGGAGTTACATCCGCGAATAAGTAACCGGCGGATTCTGATTCGCCCCCCCGGCGTCACTTTTCATCCAGTTCACCTCTTGCTGCAGTTCCTTTCTGTGGCAATCTATCGTATGTCATGTGATTGACGAAACAGGAAGAAGAATTGCAAGATACTCTTAATAATAATAATAATAATAATTATGATGACTAAGGGGAACGGTCTCAGTGAAGCTCACCTGTGGCACTCATTGTCAGACTCAGATTAAATCCATTGTGCCTCCCCTTCCTCACCTACCGATTACGGAAGTCTAATTCTCCTCCGGAAGAGGAGCCGGTCTCCAATCGGTAGGCGTTCGAAAAATGGGATACATGATGATACGGGATGAGAAGCAATTGGGATTTAAACCCACAACCCTTTCCGTTACCAATCACTCGCGTTAGCACGGAGCCACGCGTCATCCCAGATACTCTTAATACGACTTGTAAATTCCCTTACGACGTCAAAATTTTTATTGTAGACGTCTTAAAATTATTTTTTACACGTGTTCTTACAAGTGCTTCTGATATTTTCATTACAAATTCTGTATTTCTTAAAGTACGATACTAGATAAAAGTCTAATATATGTATCTTCTTGTATTTGAAAAGAATGTATCTTCTTTCCGTATAGCGTCCGGAGGGATTTACCCCTCGGAAACTGTTCGGTGAGATAACAAATTGCCGTAAGGCAATATGTATTTAACTCCGTACACCCTGCAACGTTCGAATTCGTTTCAGCTCGTTGTACTAGCCATCCTCAGCCTGGCAATGCCAATTTACGGTGAGGAGACACAAGCGGAGAAGAAGCAGGAGAAACGGGGTGCGCTGGGTCTGGGCTACGGCGGCTACGGCGGATACGGCGGATACGGAGGCTTAGGAAACGCCGGCCTGGTCGCGGCGCCGGCTTACGGAGGTACCGCCCGCTTAAAAGTCCTCGGCGCCCGAACCGTGTAATTTCATCTCGGAGGTCACGCGAGACGCCCCTTTCGATTTCAGGCTACGGACACAGTTATCTCGGCGGCGGCGGCGGCG
The DNA here is from genome assembly GCA_011636635.1 of Tetramorium simillimum. NCBI lineage: Eukaryota > Metazoa > Arthropoda > Insecta > Hymenoptera > Formicidae > Tetramorium > Tetramorium simillimum. The sequence continues at coordinate 1,405 of VBVQ01000414.1, read as the reverse complement.
TTGCCTCGGCGGCCTATGGGTCCGCGGGTCACGGCATTTCCGCGGCACCTGCCTACGGCTACAGCGTGCCGATAGTGTCCCACGGATACAGCGCGCCCGTGTACTCGGCTTACCGCATCGGTTACTCCGGCGGTCTCGGATACGCCGGCGCGGGCCTGGGTGGGCTCGGACACGGCGTCGCGGGACCCGCGGTGTACGGCGGCGGACCGGGACACGGCGGCAGGGCCCTCGGATACGGCACGGGAATCGGATACAGCGCCGGGCTGGGATACGGCGCGGGATTGGGACACGGCCTCGGCGCCGGTCTCGCTGTCGGTTACGGCCACGGATGGTGAACACGCGCGGCGGCTGATCAATTACGCGACGTCGCGGGGACGTCGTTGATTCCACGGTTCCCTTTGTCGATTCTGCCCCTACCCCTGAACATTGGTCCCTCCAAGCTTTTTTATATCGTGCGACTTTTAAATAAACTTTATATTTTTTAGTAACCCGCGATGTCTTTTTTTTATCTTTTTCCCCTTGATACATTGCCGAGAGGGTGAACTGTGAGCCTCTCGGAAATTAAATTAATAAACTATTAAAATAAAAAGCAGATAAAAGTGATAAAATTGCGAACTAATTGTGTACTTTGATATTACAATAAAATTAAAAAATTTGAAAAATGGATTATAATATTATAATGATGATTATTTTGACTTTTGAAAAATATATGTCTATTATGTTAATTAAATATGTTTTTTCGTATTATGAGCAAAATTCCTGTAAACTTTCATATTTTTCTCTTTCTTTTCCTTTTAGACTTTTTTTTAAACACATTGCCACTATATTATTTTAATAATTCTTATTCTTCAAATATTTGTGTTTTTTGTGGTTCTTATTCTTAATATTTGTCTTTTTTTTAAGAAGCTGTCTATCATATGCTTTACATACATATATAACATTTTTACAAGATAAAATTAAACAAGAAAATACGAGATAGAAGCTAGAATTTATATACCTGACTTTATATGTATATCTGATCAATCGATTTATCAGTGATTTACTACTTACATAATTTTGTTAAAGACAAAACTAATCTCTATTATAATAGACTAGACAACACAAGCGCGCGCTGTGCGCGCGCCATTTATTCGGTTTTATATTTTATTTTTGATAAGCAATTTATTTAACTGCTGTCAAAATTTAATCAACGACAGCTACTCTCACAATCCGAAGTAAGTCAGACAAGAGAGCCAATCAACATCGTGGAAAAGAGGCAATACACTTCGAGATATTGCGAGAATAAATAACATGCCTTTTCTAAGAAGCGGATTATTAAATTGTCATTTAAAATTTGTGAAGTGCTATTAAGTTGTCAATTTTATGAATTTCTTTAATAAATTTCGGATAATGAAAAAATATATTT